>VZSV01000343.1:0-51034 GCA_013398735.1 Nothocercus julius
CGGGGATGATTTGTAGCTTTCCTCCTTGGATAAGATGTCTTCCAAGGCCGGGGATGATTTGTAGCTTTCCTCCTTGGATAAGATGTTCTTTGTCCATTATC
Source organism: Nothocercus julius (assembly GCA_013398735.1). NCBI lineage: Eukaryota > Metazoa > Chordata > Aves > Tinamiformes > Tinamidae > Nothocercus > Nothocercus julius. The sequence goes on from VZSV01000343.1 coordinate 102, forward strand.
TTCCACTAGAGTATCTTGTACTTTAACCTTGAATATATTTGTCTAAATACACTTACTAATTCTATATTTCGCAGTCCCCACGGTCAATCCTACTTTTGTCCCCCTCGTCCTTTCCCTCAGCTCTGACTCTTTCCTTCGAGGGGCTTCTGAAAGCTTCGGGGCTGCAGCTGATTGGCGGAGGGGGGCAGCTGTTGAGGGCAGGCGCCGTCCTGGTCAGGAGAGCTGAGCTGGGGGGTGGGGTGGCTTGTGCCGCTTCAGAGCTGGGTTGCCCCTGTGTTTAAGTCTGTGACTTTCCAAGTACTGCAGCTAGTGACAGGGTGCAAGAGCATTGAATGAACTTCTTCAGTGTAGGTCTTGAGAGAGTGCCTTAGCTCACAAACGTGAGAAGATGGGGTCTTCCTGCAAGTGCTGTGCTGGAATATGAAGGCTGTCACCAGAAGCTGAAAAATGGAGTCAGTACGTTGTCTGCCTCATGTGGCTTTAAGGTTTTCCAGACCCAGAATTTGGTATGGCTGCTTCGGAGACTAGCTAGAAGTATCGTATCTGTGAGTAGATCCCATTACCACCTCAATAGTCTACCACGTGCACCCAAACGTGAGCAGTGTGTGATACTGTAGCCTCTAGCAGCTCCCCTGCTTCCTCCCTGCATAAGACTCCTGAGTTTAGCACAGAGTGTTTCAAAGTTATGCTCTGTTAGTACAGTTTAACTGGGTGTTTGGGGTGTGCTTGAGCAGAATACGCAGGTTTGTGTCTTCACAAATAAGGGGATTCCCCCACAGTCTGGCTGATGAGCAGGACAAAGGCGGGGGAGACTGAGCAGAGCTGTGAGTGAGTGGGACAAAAGAGCATATGCCAAGAGTTGGGTGCCTTTACAAAGGAGGGAATTGCTCCCCATTCTTTCACAAGGTGGCCAAAGGAGTCAGGTGACCTTAGGTAAGAGCAGATGGAAGGAGGCAGGAAGTTTGGTATAGGCGGGCCCGGAAGGCTGTAACTTCTGAGTACCTTGGCCAATGGGGAAAAGGAGAGGGATTCCCTCGGTCGGGCAAAGGATAAAAGAGGGGCTGGGTCCTCCAGCAGTCTGAGAGACCCCACGGGGATATGCCTGGTGGACTCTCTCTTTATTCAAATAAAGTGTTAGGACTCCTCTGTCCCCTTTTTGGACACTCAGTTCTTGACAGCGAGATTTTCCACACAATTGGGACTGAGAGGATTTTGTGGGAAAAGGCAGGGGTTTGGCAAGTTGCAGTTGAGATCCACTGTCTTGTGTAACAATTGCAATGGGTGGGGGGGGCTTGGAAGGAGAGCAGGAGCCCAGTGTGAGTAGCTCTGGAAGGGGTGAGTTATTTCCATGGTCTGAGTAAATGAGCAGCAGAGAGATGGGGAGGGGGAGGGGGAGATGGGAAGTACTGTCAGACAGGGACCAATTTACTGAGTACTAGTGAATTGTGTCTTAATGTACCAGATTAAATTCTCAGCTAATAACCAGATATGGTTAAACTCTCAGCTAATTGTCAGGTCTGACGCTAAAAGTTGAGCATGGAGCTTCCCAAGCAGGCTCGTATTTTCTTTTGTCTTGGTTACTGCCTGGTGACTCACCAGTGTAAAAACAGCTTTGAGATGGGTGTTTATTTCTTTATTTTATTCTTCCTCATAATGAATGAGAAGACTCTGTTTTTGTTCTGGAGACCATCTTGGCTTCTTCCTGACAGGTCCCTGCAGCTTTATCAAAATGCTGGATCCCAAGTATGCTGGTGGACAGGCTGGATAACCCCCTGAGGAGAGTGACAGGGACTTAGCTGTGAAGAAGGATATTTCTGCTTAGCTCCTCAGTTGCCAAAGGATGCTGACTTGGCACAGTGATGAAGATCCCTTGCTTGCTGCTTGTCTGTCATGAAGTTACTTCCAGAGCTCTTGGGCTGCATGCTGGCAGACAAGGGTACCTCTCCTGTGTCTGAGGTAGGGTCATTGTGTGTGTACATGCAGTGATGCTGTTTGACCTCTTGTTCCACTAATTGATTGGATATGTCACCAAAAAGCTGAGTTTTACTCTGCTTGTATGCCTCTTTTCTGAAGTAACAGCCAGGGATGGGAAATATTCAAGTAGTCTGACATATTTTTTTCTGTCTGGTAGAGGCTCTCAGTGGGGTTGTTGACCTTTGAACATTTTTGTGTCTGAAGAATCAGCCTGCTGCTGATTCCAGCTCACTTGAGTGCTTTCCTGATAAAACTAAGATAAAAGGTCCTGGTAACTTTCTCTTTGCTTCCCCTCAAGCAGACATGTGAAGTGCCAGTATTTATGCCTGTTGTTCCTACTAGTGGCAGGTAGAAAAGCTCTGTTGCTCACAGACATGACAGATACCTTAGGCTGCTTTTTGGGGGAGGAGGAATAGCCAGTGTTCCAGCCCTTCCAGTGTTGTGTTCAAAAGGTTCATACCCCTTTTAGTCCCCATCAAAGTGTCTCCAATAAGTCTTGTCTGAAGGCCCACCAGAGGGTTTCACCCAGACTTTAGTGTAGTCAGTGACTTCCCTGGTTTGAGGAGCTTGTCTCCAAAGCTGCAGGGCTGCCTGTTGTGGCAGCCTCCTTGCCTCTGTGGGCAGTAAGAGGAGTTCAAGACCATTGATTTTAACAGGATGGGATGCCCTTTTTGCTCTTTTACAGAGGGTAATTCTTAAAGTGTAAGTGTCCTTTGTTAGTTTACAGTTTTGCAAACATTTACAGGGTAAATGATACCTGGCAGAGGGGTGAATAGGGCCTTTGAAGTCAAGGGTCTAAGTTTCATGTTTTGGATTAAAAGCTTCACAATGTAGCTGGGAAGATTTTGGCATGTCTTGGTTGCTTAATGGCCTCCTGGCACTTTTTATTCAATTTGTTACTACTCTGTGATTAGCTTAATACTTGTGTATTCCTATTTTTTTTCTGGTTAGATATGTTCCTTGGCTTGTGCAGTGTGATTTGTACTAAGTTCTTGCTGTAGGCAATAATACTTCATCTTGAACATCACATCAGAGTGGAGCAGAAAATCTCTCTGATACTGGCTTTTCCATTGTTCAAGTGGATAGACAGTTTGATCTTTCTAAGAAAAAAAAAAAAAAAAGATTGGAGGGTTAAGAGAGAAGAGGTGGTCTGCACAAACAGTGTCATTTGCAGCTGTGGGTAGACATTAGGATCACAGCATCTGGTCTGGGCATCTAGTGCAAGCCTTTTTTGCTCCATGTTTCATGTAAATATGAGCTTGCCTGTCTGCTCAGTGGATACAAACTTACAGGGAGAGATGAGTATTTATTGGTCTTAAGTTATTGATGTTTTATTTTGGGGGCTGCATTGGCAAGGCAGTTGATGCTGCATTTGTTCACCTCAAGGCTGTTGAAGGCTCAATGGTGGAGCTGTTTCTGCTCCAATTATTTGGGTGTTAGACTTGTTGCCCTGGCAGCAAAAGGATTGACTTGAGTTCTTGGAGCATCAGCTCAATTGTAACAAGATGATACCTGGGTGGATGTTTTCTGTGCTTTTTAGATCTTTGTTGCTGGCATCTGGGAAGCTGTGAGGATGAGCACAGATGCTGGGAGTGTAGATGGGCTTGCTTGATTTGCAGGTGATGCTGATGCTTGTCTACTCTGTCAGGAAGCTAAAAGAAAGTTGTTCAAGCTAAGATTTTCTGTGGTCTTGGTGTCCCCTGGGACACAGATGCGGTCTGCTGGCCTGGTGCCTGTTGTGCCAAAGGGAGTGTGACAGTGCTTGGGCTAATCCCTCTATCAGGCAGGAGGGTTATAAGTTCAGTGCAGCCCAGCTGCCAGTAGATCATATCCAGAGATTAAGACAGCTAATGCAAGCTAATAGGGTTAAGGTTAAGTGCAGGTTGCTTCTGTTCATATGGGAGCGTGTGCTTAACTGCTAAAATACAATGAGCAGCAACAGGTTGGATGGCGATTCAGCAGCAAAATGGTGTGTAGTGAAAAAAAGAAAAGGCCAAGTGATGATTATGTAGAAATAAATACCTGTGCTGTGAAACAGGCTGTTTGTGTATATCTAGTGTACATTGTATATAAGTGCATGCACACTTAAACTTTTTATATATATAAACTATATATGCTATATATACCAAATAGTGTGTGAATATCAAGTTACATGTTACGTCTTTGCAGTTTGACCAGGGTGTCTCAGCAACCTCCTCAAATCATTGTGTCCCTAAGCATACTCTGGAGGGTACGTTTACATCTTCTCCATGTCTAGAGAGGAAGAAAGTGTTCAACTGAAGGGTATCCTTGCTGGTCTTGCTGTAGCTAAGCCTCTCTAAGGGAGGAAAAAGACAAGTGCCTCATGCATTGTGTAAACAGTCTTGATATAAAAAAAATTATTTAGGGAATGAGAGGGCAGGACTTGGCCATCTCCTTTTTCTAATGTCAGACGCACTTGCCACCAGAATCAATGTTTAGCACATTTTTCTTTTGTGATACTCTAATGCATAGGGATATTGCCACATAGGAACACAACAAATTTAAATCCTTGTACTGGTATTTTATATGGTGTCCTTCTTGTTTGGAGAAGATCAAGTAAGTGATTTGCATTTTGCTGCCTAAACTGCCATCTTTGGTATTTAAACAGTATGGAATGTGATGCTGTTTTGTGCTGTTTTAACCTGTTGTGTTGGAAGTTATGTCTGTTGTGCTGTTGTAGTTGAGTTACCTGTAGCAGTTACTGATACTGACTGTCTTGCCTGGAAAGCTCCCCATGCATTTTCACTGTGATGTCAAGGGCAGAAATGGCAAAGGTCCAAGTTTAGCATAGGTGGTGGAGAAATCCAACCTGTCAAGGCCTCTGTAAGGACTGGACGATGACAAAGTCACCTGTGTGTCCAACAGGAGCAGGCACCCAAACACAAGGCGCACAGTGGTCAAATTAAGGCTTTTATTGCCTTTGCTTCTGCACGGGGGCTCCCCAGTTTCCCTGCGGGAGGAAGAGAAGGGTGGGGAGATTCCAGGCACTGCTGAGCATTGGTCCATGGTGAGGAGTGGGGCGGGGGAAGAGGAATCTATGCTCTTATATAACTACTAAGCGTGTGATCATCCTGTGTTACAACTGGATTGGTGCTAATAGCAGGTAAACAGCACGTAGGCATCAGGTGGCACAATGTATGCTAACAAGCAGAATGTATGTGCATGGTGTATGTGACATTGCCATAAGCCAAGCGTGGAATATAGTACAGCTAGGTCAGTGTGCCCCGGAACAGTCTGGGCAGTCTCCATTGCTTATCTCCTCAACATTCGTCTGCATCCAATTCTCTACAGCATCCCCAACAGCGCCATGCCCGGCCTCTGTGTGTCCAGCTTTCCATTAAGCTCGGTGCTTGGTGTGCCTGTCCTCCTGGGTCTCCCTCCATGCACAGAGGCTGTGGCAGCATGGGCAGGGCCTGACTTTGCTCTGCCTTAGCTAGCACCAAGCCCTGGAAGCCCCAGTCTCTCAGAGGAACTCCTGGGTGCTCCAGAGATGTGCCTCCTATCTCAGGCAGAGAAGGATGCTGCTGCTGCTGCTAATTGTGGCACTGAGCAGATGCTACTGTGCAGAGCCATCTGAAATAATGTGTAAAATAATACAATTTTGCTTTCTACTGCATTTTTTTCAACCTTGCACTCACTTTGGCACAAGTAAACAAATTGCTAATCTGAACCATCTTAACAACTTGAGTAAGGAAGTCCAGTAAGGACGCAGCAAGAGGGTCGGGGGTCTGGAGCACTGAAGGACCTGTGCTTATTCAGCCTGGAGAACGGAAGGCTTCGGGGACGCCTAACAAAAGTTTGCCATTCTGCAGTTCTCTGATTTAGGGAAAGAAATGTTAACTATAAGCCTTTTATATAATTAAAACGTATCACAACACATTTATTGCAACAATAGCATCTGTGCTGGATTTTTGCCACTTGAAGATTTAAACTGTAGGAATACTGAGTGGATAATAAATGCTGTTGGATGTTGTATGTTCCTGGTGTAAACAGAAAAACTTTCTGCTCTGTTACGAGCCCTAACTGCTATGGAGACATTCCTGATGGCCATGCTGGGTTCATGGGATCAATGCATCCATAATGCCTGCTCAGATTTGAACTTATCTTCCATTGAGACAATTTCTGCTCTAAAGTCCTTTAGGCACGGAAGCCTGCAGCATTTCACATGCTTGATAGGAAATCTTAAGGGTTCATATAAAGTGTACCTGGGCTTTGGATATCCCCAGGCTGTAGGGAAAGGTGCTGGTCAGGACTCATTGGTATATGCTGTAGTAAAATGTGAATTTGATGCGGTTCCAGCAAAAGATTAACAAAATGTTCCCATAGATAATGGTAAAGATCAAGATAAAGAGATTCTTTAACTCTTTTGGTACACTCTGTGGGCTAATTGACTTATACCATGTTTACAGTGATTTTTTTTTCTGCTGAGTGGTCATCCCTTTGACTTTAAATTAATTTTTGACATTTTAAATTTTGTACGACATTCAGTCCAATAAAGACAGTAGAAGATTTTCAACCGAGTTTGATGACAACTGGATTGAGCCCTGTGAGGAAGATGCTGGTTGTGTTTTAGTTTCCCTGTCTGGTTGTAAACTGTCTTGGAAACTTGCAGCTAGCAAAGCCTGTGCCGAATGATAGTAAGTGTACACAGTTCAAGAAGGTTGAACAGAGGCTGGAAGCTGGGACTTTTTGCAGCTAATACCACTTAGCAATACCAAAGAGCAGGTTTTCTCTTCAGGATTGAGACAAGCACTAGACATTGTATCTGTGTGTGTGTGTGTCTGTTATGATAGGGAAACTAAACCTTTTGATTTTGGTCCAGTTACATAGTCAAGTTTTGAAACCCAACTTATATAAGGTGTTTTTGAATGGACTTCTCAGTTTTATTTACCAGTACTTTTCCTACATATATATTTCAAGCTGGGTGATGTTTAAGTGAAGAAATAGCACTCATGCCTTTAGTGCAGTTAGCATTTAGTTCAGTGTAACTGTAGAGTACGTTTTCAGAGCAATCATATACCTTGCTTAACTTCAAGTGTGCGGAAATAAAAAAAAAAAAGTAAATTTACAGAGCAGTTGGCAGTGCATTCACTTTGTACAAAGGCATCCCCTGCAACAGTGCAAATTCTTGCCTCTGAATTGTATTTCTTGTACATAAGATGCGGAAGAGACTAGGATAGAAAAGTCCATACTGGAGGGAGAGCCACTGCTGATATTTCTTGCCCCGTGTGCCCAACTCATACTGTGTATTTCCCCATGGGTGTTGAGAAAATGAATGTACAAGAAGCTGTAAAGATTGAGGTGACAAATAATGCTGTATTTATGTAGAGGGCCCATGTACGTCTGATAGAATACAGCTGATACAGAATATCAGATACGGCTGATAGAATACAGCCCAAGCATCCTTTAAATGAACACACATCCCTTTAACACAACTTTGCCTTAACATTGCCTTGCCTCTTCTCTCTCTGTGCTTCTCTCTTCCTCTCTGGGTCTCTCACTGTCTCTTTCCTGCCCCTCTCCCAGGGCTTTTTGTGCTTTCCTTTTCCTCTTCGCCACTCACTTTCTGCCCTTTGCTCTTTCTCTCTTTCTCTTGCTCCTTTTCCTTTGCTCTGGCCCAGTTTCTCACCCTTGCCCTCCTTCCTGAGCTGCTTCCCACCTCTTTTCCTGCCCTTTGTTCCTTTTGGATATTGCTGAAGTGGCCACTGGGCAGCAGGTATGGAAACTGTAAGGACTTAATGTTGCTTCAAAAACTGTATGCATTTTTGTAAATGTAACAATGACTTGTGTTTGTAACTGTAAGATAAAAAAAAAAAAAAACTTGTTTATCTGAATAATCCAATTGATCTGATTTATCTGATGATTTTGTTAATTTTGTTTATGTGATAAACTTGTTTATGGGGTTTGGAAGTATTGGGTGATGGCGACTCCTTGGTTTCCCTGTGTCACCTCCCTGCTGACAGCTTGTCCTGATTGAGCATTTAGCTTATGATTATTGAATGAATGTGTGTTGACTCCCTGATGACTGCTGATTCACTAGCTCTGAGCTGGAAGTAGTGGCTGAAAATTGAATAAAATGCTGGACTTACCAGATGGTGTCTACTGGGGTTGTCTGTCTCCCACTCGACTGTTGTGCCCACACTGTTCCCAGCTGATGAGGTTGTAAATGTCACAACTTGCCTATTGACATGATACTTAATAGTTTACACATTTAATAGTTTATAAAGGCTTAGTTAAACTTAGACAGACTTAGACAGGCTTAGCCTTAGACAGATTTATTTAGGCTTAGCCTTTACACACGCCTCTGCCCCACACAGGCTCCGCCCCACGCAGGCTCCACTCGGTTGTCCATGTGCACTGGGCAGGAGCGGCCTTACGTGCCTTTCCGCAACCCCCCAGCACCAATGTACTCATGGGGCCAGAGGGACCCTACGGACTTTTGTGTGGCCTCCTGCAGGCTCTGCTTGCATGGGTGAGAGGAATCCTAAGGGAATTCATGGAGCTGCTCTGGGACCTCCATGCACACAGGTGCAGGGGGGCCCTATGGGCCTTCATGCGGCCCCCCAGGGCATTCATGAGCATGAGTGCGGGGGGACCCTGCAGGTGTCTGAGAGTCACCCCAGGGCCTCCGTGTGCACATGCCTGGCGGTGCCCTATGGGCCATCATGTGGCCCCCAAGGACCTTCAGGCACATGCGTCCAGGGGGGGCCCTATGGGCCTTTGTGCAGACTCCCACCGCCTCCGTGCTTACAGGGCAATGGGGGCCCTATGGGCCTTAGTGCCCCCCCCCCGGGGAGTATCCATGCACAAGGGAGTGGGGGTGCCCTGTGGGACTTTGGGCATGCTCCTGGGTCCTCTGTGCACAGGCCCGGGATGGCCCTACGGAAATTCGGGCATGGTCCGCATGGTCTCTTCTCTCCCATGAGATTTATCGATATGCTTGTATTTTCCATCAGGAGTCAATGGCTGCTATTGCAAAGCAGGAGATGTTGCTACAGTTTCCTCCCAAAGACAGACTTTCTGCCCAGTTGCTGAAGTGCTGAAAGGAAAAAGGTAGTAAAGATGGGAAGCAGGAGAGGTGTAACAGCCTGATGATGAAAATCTCAGCTCAAGCAGCATCCTGCAGCCAGCTGGCATGTCCTGGTGTCTCTCTGAGGTTGGCGGGGGAATAAAATAGAAGAGCACCCGTGGGGAACAGCTACGAAGGGCTTCCTACAGGCATCCCTGGGCCACCAGACAGTTCACACTTCATATTTGAGCCCTATTCACCAAATTGCTTCAGCATGCAACTATTGCTCCCTGAGCTGTGAAAGAGAATAACAGGGAACTAGGCATGGGAAAGGGGGCCGTAATATTTGCAAGTGTCCCAGTGAGATCACACTGTGGATAAACAGCCAGCCCCAGCAGCCATTTTGGCCATCCCTCTCTGCAGGCTAGTTTTACTGCTTAGTTGCCATGACCTAAGCCCGAGATCAGGCTGATTTTTCCTGCTTTCTTACTGCAGCAACGAGAAAAAAAAAGTTATGCTACAAAAGTGTGGGGTTTCTTTTTGTTTTTTTGTTTGATTGATTGACTGATTTTGTTTTGTTTTGTTTTTCAAATAGATTTTAGGGCTTCACAGAAGATGCTGGTGCAGCGCCACGTCCAGCACCTCTTCATTTGGCTGTTAAGGTTTTTCTGCTTAGTCACCAGCCCCTGGCTGAGAGCCACCGGTGCTGCTTGAGCCAAGCAACCTTTTCCCCTACTCCTTTCAGCTGCATCCTGAGTCTGCAGAGATTGTGGCTGTAATGTATCTGATGGGATCTGCAAGTGAAGGTCTTGAAAGTGGAGTCAGAATCCAGAGTTTTCGCAGCTAGTTTTGCTAGAGCGGGAGCAGAAATTTAAGACATCCTGAGCTATTTCTGCTGTAAAACGGGTCTGTTCCAAAAGGGTCCCAGAAAGCCAGAAAGCTGGGGGATTTTCGCATCTGAATGCACGTGCTTATGTGTATGTTTTAACTGCACTCTAACGACAAAAAAAAAAAAAGTCAAGCAATGCAGATACCAGAAATATTACTTGACAGATAGAACTAGTGCTCCAAGCTATTCGTCTCCAGCTAAGCATGTGCTCCGTGGGCGTTCACCAAGGAACCATTCCTGTGCTTGCGCAGTTCAACACCTCTTCCCCGTACTGTGTACGGAACAACTCCAAATTTGGGGTGCTGGAGTCAGCTTGCCCATGGTGTCTTCCAGGATTTAGTGGGAACCCTTCAAGGTGGAGGAACCTCCACAGAACCAGCTCGGTCACCTTCACATCATGAAGAGCTCCTGATCTCCAGGGGGGATGCAAGGGACTGGTGGCAACATTGGGGCAGAAACACAGAGGCACAGGCAAGGGATGCTGTTTGGCCCCATGGCATGCGTCTGTTGAGGATTTTTAGCAGGTAAGAGCCATGTCACTGTGGCAATGGACATCTGAGCACAGGATATTGACCTACCTGGAGTTTGTGGCTGGGAAGCTTGTTTAGGACCCCAAGAACAAACCAATGACTTCCGTTCTACCTTGGCAGATAGGAAAATTGAGTGATTTGTGCACATAAGCAATGGTTCCGAGAGCAAAAGGGTAATGTCTACCTGTGTGTTAGAGACAAGTGCATGTAATGACCATCTTTTGAAATTCCAGTGTGTAGAGAGGATGAAAGAAAAAGACCATCTGGGGCTGCCCTTATTTTCTGCAATCTTCTCTGTTCAAAACGCTCTGGTTAAAAGCATCATAAAATTCTCCTAATTTTCACATTATGTGAGTGCAAATGGCAGTAGTGTTTCAAGAGACATCCCCGAGACAGGAAAGATGAGCGTTGCCTGTGGCTGTGCTCATGCTGGCCCCGTTTGCACCCCAATCCATAATGCACCAGTTGCAGAAATGAAGTTGCCTTAAGACCTTGGGCAATTGAGCATCTGGCCCATGAAGAAACTCCTTCTATAGCGACAAACTACTCTGTCTTGGAACAAGACTGAAATTTCCCCAAATCAATGCTCAATGTGGCTATGGCACCTACGTCTTTTCTATACTCTTATATGAGGCACAGGTATCAGAGGAAAGCAACGTTTTCACATCATGCAAAAATTGGGAAGCCCACCTGGGCATGGAGGAGACTCCAGAGGGTTAAGGAGTCAACTCAGTCCAGGGTGCATTGAATGAACTGAAGGAGGAGGTTAAAGGCTAAAGGAACCTAAGGAGCAAGATCAGGATCTGGAAGGGGACACTACGGCAGCCCCTGACCCTACAGGGTCTCCCTGACCCTGTATCACTGTCAGGCGCTTTTGAACCTCCTGTACAAATTTCCTTAAAAGAGTGAAGAAGGACCATGATGTACTTGGTGCTTGGAACCTCAAAGGTGGCTATTAACGGGGCTGGTAGCTAAAATTGTCCAGGTACAGTAACATCCTACCTTCTTTCAGTGTCAGTGAATTTTCCAGATCTGTTCTTCATTTAAAGATGTACTGTGAAGATGTACTTCTTTAAAAATGTACCATTTGGCATCCTATTCTTCTGGGGAAAAAATGTCTTTATTCTTTTAACTCACAAAGAGCCTCACAGGAAACTCACAGGAAACCTGCCTACCTCAAACATAGCATTACAATTTGCATCTCCATTTTAAGACAGCTTGATGCAATTCCTCTTCTGCAAGCTGAGAAGCTTGATGAATTCCCTTCGTATCACTTGAAAGTGCTAAGAGGAGCCACAGAAACCATGCTGTGCTACGAGGCCAACCCAAAGGAAAACTATGATGGGGTTTATCCTCCAGCTATGGAGTGTTTCCAGCAAGGCACCAAAAATCTTCAGCCTCAGCAGAAATCACAGGAGTTGCAGGACAGCAGCATGGGGACTTATGCATCTGACACCTCCCATGAGATAGGCAGAATTGCTTGATGCCAGAATGTGCAATTTGTGACTTTCTTTGGAAGAACCAGTTCCTCCTGCCTACAAAGCACCCATATTTTTTCCACCCATGGAAGCATGCTCACAACATTACTCTTTTTTTTTACCTCTATATGGGATCTTCAGGTGGAAACCAAGGAAGGAAATAAGGATGCTAACCAGAGGAATGATACACAAGCCCCTGAAAATAACACATTTGGAGCTGAGGTCCCCATTCAATAGATTAATAAATGAGCAGTGCTGCTGGGTGATCAGCATTTCCACTTAACCCCCTGTGTCCCAAGGCAACACTGCTGGCAGATGCAAATCTCTTGCAGTGGCCCAGGCCTGGTGAGACCATCCTTTTTCCTGATGTCTTCAGCTTTGACCTAGATTTCTACATGTTTTACCAGATTACCATTTTTTTTTTTTTTTACTGGGGTTGCCATGTATTTTCCTGGCTCACTGCCTACTTTTACCTGCTCACTGCATGTTTAACATGAATTGTGGTGTGTTTTGCAAGGGTCCTTGTGTGTTTTCCCAGTGCTGCTATGTGTTTTAGCAGACTCACTGCACATTTTGCTCAATCTGCAGCACGTTTTGTGAGGTAAGAGGGTGTTTCAGTGGGGTTACTGCATGTTTTTTTTCCAAAGGTCAGATCAGGTTTTACTGGGATTTACAGCAACTGCACCGTCTTCTGTGGAAGAAAGGAGCTGTCCACCTGCAGAAATGAAGACCTTCCCTGCCCGCTAAGCACCTCATTTCAGAGCCTCCAGAGGTTAGCGACATCTGCATCTCGATTTTTTTTATTATTATTATTTTATTTTTCAGCAGTAGAAAAGAGCTGTAGGGCAAAACTGCCAAATTCTCCTCCAAATTTTTTCCTGAAAGCTGAAATCTGTGTACCACTGGGTTTCTGTACCTGAAGTTCAGACTTGATCCTCTCCCCTTTCCATAGATAGAAAAGAAAGAGGCTCAGCACTTAGATAGAGAGGCTGGGAATTAAAAAAGGAGGAAACACTAAGGCACCTCGGTTGATATCAGGAAGGCTTTAGATATATTCGCAAAGCCTTCTTGCTTGAAGCCTTGCCTAAGTCATACTGCAGAGGAAATGCCTAATTTTGGATGGGGGCATTGAAGGTGGTGGATGTACCAGCCATGTAGAGTTGTTACCCCCCACAGCAGCACTAGGGCGAGCAGCACATGGCTAGAAAATCGCTGCGCTCTTGCTTCTTGCCCATCGAAGCTCTGTTCTTGGAAATAGGGGATGTTGATGGAAGTCATTGGGACAGACGTCGTGAATAACCAAGTGCCACGTCAGCTGGAGGTTTGGACATTTCCCCTTTATTTATGTGTTTCTATAGCGACAGAGCGCTGTCTGTGGCAGCGTCTACCTTTATAGCAGTAACAGAGCGTTTACACTCATTTTCAGAGATTAGTGCCCATCACCCTGCCTATTGTGGTGCCACTTGCATGCTGTCAGCACGATTATACTAATCAGCAGCTGGTACACTGGCTAAAGCGAAGCCAATGTTGAAGTGATTACCCTCTGTCCAGGCACCTCAGACTTGGCCAGCGGCTGCCAGAGATGACAAATGGGGACAGCAGGATCACTCTGTCCTCACTGCTGTCTCTGCCCAGCAAAGCCTGTCTTACTCCTGCAGGATCGGTGCAGCTCTGGAGTGTTCCTCAGCCTTGCTGATCCTTCTGGGAAGTCTCCGTAGATGAAGCCACCAGAGGAGATAATGGAACCCCACAAACACATCTTGCCCCTCACGAGCTCATCCTGAACCCATGGGTTGACAACACTGTTGGTTAGGCAAAGCCACTGATGGGCCTGGGAAATGGGGAGCTATCCTATAGTCTATGCAAAGCCTGCAGCCAACATCTATCTTATGAGGAAAGACTAAGGCAAGCTGGGCTTGTTTAGCCTAGAGAAGAGAAGATTGAGAGGGGATCTTGTCAGCATGTATAAATACCTGAGGGGAGTATATAAACAGCATGGGGCCAAATTCTTCTTAGTGGTGGCCAGCAGTGGGTAATAGGAAGTTTCATCTCCATATGAGGAAGAACTCCTTTACTGTTGAGGTGACAGAGCACTTGGACAGGCTGCCCAGAATTTGTGGAGTCTTCTTCCTTGGAGATACTCAAAACCCACCTGGACACCATTCTGTGCAATGCACTCTAGGTGTCCCTGGTAGAGCAGAGGGGTTGGACTAGATGACCTCTAGAGATCCCTTCCAACCTCAACCATTATGTGATTCTGTGAACATGTGAGTCTTCCCAGTCCTCAGCTTCAGGGAGAGCCCCATGCAGCTGGGGATGCTCTGGGAGATGTGCACATCTCTCTGTCCATCTTTGTGGACAAGGTGTCCTGTGGCTTCTTGAGAGATGGTTGAAAATGCAGAAAGAAGCACGGCAAATGGCAGGTCTTTCTCTGAGAGAGTATTCTGCAGCACTTTGTGTATGACTAAAGAGCTTCTCACCATATGCCATGGGACCTGAGTAAAGAGGAAGCCAAGTGGATGAAGAGTAGAGCAGGCTTTAAGAAATCTATCATTAATTTGCTGCTGTGAGACCTGGCTATAACTTAAGGGAATTAGAACACTAGCTCTCCAAATCATCTTTCAGTGAGCTAAGGAGTAGATGGTATCATGGGGAATATGCAATAAGATGAAAACAAGCACATTCATAAATCTGTTCTTCATTTCAATAACTTACCACCTCTAAAGGGATTTGGCTGTTCACGGAGCGGCCAGTCCAGGTGGAGATACTAAGTTTGCCTGATCTGGTATAATTTCGCTGCTGCCCTTTTTTCCCCAGCTAATATGCTGCGGTAAAACAGGATTGAGCTGGTCTAATCAGGGTAATAAAACAAATGGTAATTTTTGATATTGCATGTAGACCATGTGCCCACTAGATATTGCCACCTACTGAGTCACCAGCAGTGCTTTTGCTCCCAAACCTCAGAGGATTTAGCATCACAGGCAGCTGTGAGCTAAACAAAATAAACCATTTGAATGGAACAAAATAATCATCTTAGCTATTTGGAACTGAGATTTTAAATCCTTCACAGAAGCAGCAGGGATGGGAAAGAGTAGGCGTCTGCATGCAGAGGCTGAAGGAAGTCCATTTTTTGGAAGGCAGCAGCAGAAAAGTTGTAGGAATAAGAATGGCCTCTTACTTATGTTGTTTTATATGCTATAAAAACAAGGTAAATAATCAAAGACTGCGACGCTAGGTAGGAGCTGTGACAAAGAAGTGGAGCTAGGGGACGAATTCGGAGTTTTCCCAGCAGGCACAAAGCCGCAAGTTCCTGGGGAATGGATGGTCAAAATACTTCCTTTGCTGGTCCAGGTAGGGCTGTGGTGGGTCCCAAGTTTCATAAGCTATAGGGTTAGTTTTCCTTAAATAGTAAAAGACACAGCACACCTTTATACAAAATAAATGCATTTTTAATGTGGGTATAGCAAGTCTTTCCAAGTAGCAGTCAGTAGCTTCTGAGCTATATCTTGCTGCCATTAGAAGGCAGTAATTCATCTCTGCACATCAGCTCTTGAACATCGTTTCTTTTAAAAAGGAGTATACATGATTATTCTGCTTGCCAGCCTATTCCTGACTCCCCCTCTCCAGAGATCTGCTTCCTGGAAGAAATGATGGTGGTTTCAGAAGACAGCTGAAGATTTTTGGTAGTGCTGAGAGCACTATTTGATACAGCTCTTTCTGCACTATAGAGTGTAGAAATGCCAAGATCATAATTTCAAAATTACTGTCATTGAACCATATGATAATATGGCACTGGAAGGTCAACACGGCAATTTAGGTGATCTTACGTTTAGTGCAGCAACACAAGTGGATGAAGCTAGATGTTAAATGTTCGGTGTGCCTTTTATGCACACAGCTTATTTAACACAGCTGTGATTTTTTTAACCATGAGATGCTCTTTGTAATGGTTCTTCACTAAGCTAGTCATTGCCAGAGCTCGTGAGCCCTTTATTATTTTATTTTATTTTATTTTATTTTATTTTATTTTATTTTATTTTATTTTATTTTATGGTATCTCCATGCCAGCAGTCATTCTTCATAACCAGAAAAATATCCTTACACCAAACATAAACCATTCTTCCAGCACCCATTCTTCCAGCTCCATGACTAGGTGAGAAAGGACCCTAAGTGCAAAGCCACCTGACTCTATGAAAACAGTGCTCTTATGAATATACTTATGATACTAAACATCCTTCTGGACCCTGGAGGCCAAATGACCAGTGAACTCAAAGCACATGCATGTCCAGAGATGAAAAAAAATTTAAAAAGAGTTTTACAAACCACAGCAATATGCGGAGACCATTCCTGGCCAACAGCTCCACAGAGACCACTGCAAACACCAGAGCAGGATTGACTCAGCTGTGTTAGCTCATAAATATATTTTTTTTAAAAAAGGGCACATAATACCTGTTCGTTTTGCTTGGTCTTTGGAATACAGTGCAAAACTCTTAGCGATAAACGAAAACAGCGGAGCCTAATGAGTGGAATACTGCATTCTTGCTTCTTGTCCGCAGGAGAGCGTATTGTTGTTGCAGCCTGTGCTTTCAGTGCTGTTACCTTTTAGCCAAAAATAGATTTGCCAATAGCTTCCATTAGGTCCTTCCGGACAAAAGAAGGTGGTCGTATTAAAGTGAAAACTTTCTTTGCTGGGCTGCCCTATTATCTGCTTGATTGCCAAGTGCTCTGCTTCATGAGCAAAAAAAAAATTTTTAAAGGACTGTAAATTCCTACATTGACATTCCTGGGATTAGAAATGGAAGATTTCCTGCCCCTCTGAGGCTGGCTTTCAGCTCCCACCTAGACCCTGTGAACTCCACCAATGCCTGTAACTCAAGTGATAGAGCTTGGCAACACAGAGTATTGCCAATAATTTTGTATGTATAATTTTGTTTAATATTGCTAAAAATTAAATATGGGGAGCAGGGAAATATCAGTGGCACAGGAGAATGAGGCACAGATTTAGATGCAGAAATCTGGGCAAAGCAGAAGGTTCTTCTGAACTTGGTTCTTGTTTTGGTGCTAGGCCAAACTCTTTTTGTTATTGTTGTTTTCCAATGATTTCATGTCACTGAGCTGTGCATGGGGCAGAGCCACCTCCTTCTAACTTGCTTAACATATTTTCTTCACCTCCAAGCATCCTTTTTCTAGTGCTAGAACTTTGCTTGTTCTTATAGCTCTGTAGACTGTGGCCTTGGGTCTGAGAGGAGGGAGAGACAACTCCTCCACCTGAAGCGGAGATGCTCCTTTGCCCAAAGTCATCTTGCTGCAGATCTAGCACAAGGGAGGAAGGGTCCGATCCTTTAATGCTTGTCCTGCTCTCCAGAAGCCTGAGGACGTGTGTGGTCCTTCCGTATCTCACCCTCTCAAGGCAAGGTAGTGGCCTGCTGCCAAAAAGAAGACCCAGAGAACACTGGTGGAGAAAAAAAAAAAAAAAAAAGAGTTATGAGATAAGGAAGAGAAACATTTTAGTCTAGTTGTGCTAAGTGCATAGTTCAGTCTGCAAGTTGCTTCCTTGGATCCTTCAGCAAGCTGGGAGCACCAAGCTAGGCTATGCTGTGATGACAACTCTGTCATTAATTAACACACAGTGAAGGAACATCTAAAATTGGAGTTCCCAAAGCAAAAGCTGTAGTTCCAGCCAGCGCCAAGGCAACTGCAAATGAGCAGGGTAATAGCCGACCTAGTGCTCTTAGAGCAGGTTCAAAAGCAAAAGCTGTAGTCCCAGGCAGTGCCAAGGCAACTACAAATGAGCAGGGTAATAGCAGACCTAGAGCCCTTAGAGCAGATTCATCCTTGTGCTTCCTTTTTCTGGAGCTACAGCCTCCACAGCAGTAGCTCCTCCAAGACTTCATCATCTTAATCATGGCCTTCACCAAGGCCTGCTGGCTGGAGGGGACAAACCTAAAGGCCTAGGCCAGGTGAGTGGGAGCCACAAACCCAACTCAGTGTAGTTGTCAGTGAGATCAGCCTCTTGCCCAGCAGCTTTTTCCAAGAATAGGGCAAGTTAGGATCAGCAATTTGAAGAAGGCAGGAGCTAGCAGCAGTGGTTAACGCGGTCTGTATGCCACCTGACCTGGCCAGCACTCTACCCCAAAAAGTATGACTCATTTTTCCACTGCCTAAATGACTTCCTTTCTCTGTAGATGTAGTAGCCTCTACTCAGGCTAGCCAAGTCCCATAGGCCCTAGCAGGGTGCTAATTGCTGGA
Source organism: Nothocercus julius (assembly GCA_013398735.1). Taxonomy (NCBI): domain Eukaryota; kingdom Metazoa; phylum Chordata; class Aves; order Tinamiformes; family Tinamidae; genus Nothocercus; species Nothocercus julius. Next base: position 18,249 of record VZSV01000343.1, read on the forward strand.
AAAGGAGCGTGACTGTGAAAAAGTTCAAAGCCTGTTTGTCCAATGGTGCCAACCTTGAAGAAATGGGGCCAGCTGTCTTCTTTATGGGTGATCTTCTGGAAGTTCCAGCTCTTTTACTGCCTGAGCATCTTAGGACACCAACAACCTTTAGTATCTGTGAGCTGTAAAGAGAAGCTAAATTTGATTATACATTCCTATTTTTCTCCCATCTGTTGGCTCCATGAGACTTTCCGTGGCCAGAGGTGCCAAGGAGATTGTGTTCCCAAACCAATGGGTGGGAGCCAGCTACAACAGTTTGTGCTTCCCAAAGAAACAGAAGGAAGGGCCATACCTGAGTTAACTGGGCAATACCATCCAGGTGCCCCAGCTCTACAGGACCAAACCACTACCAGTGGTGAGGAGCAGGTAGAACTGAGATAAAAAATTAATGGGTAGGTCATCCATACACATCTTATTATAACCAGCTTCATGGAAAGAAGGTGATTCATCTTCCAAACAAAGCCAGAAATTGCTCATCTCAGCTGGGCCCAAGGGCTCTGGGATTGAGCAAACCCCAGGAAGTCTGACAGCACAGCACAAATTGGAGCAATGATTTGAGCCCGCATTATAAGCAGCCAGCTCTTGCCTGTGATGGGTGTCTCATGGAAGCTCTTCAGCTTTATCATTTGACTATTTTGCAGAAATTACTTTCTCTGTAATAGCTGAATGGAGCAGAGAGGGTATTTGGTTTTGTGTTTCTGAGATCAGTGTAAGAGAAGAAAAGGGATGGGGTACCTGCCTTGCCTTCTCATATCTTCGGCCTTGCTAACTACTTCACTTTCAAGAGGAAACTTGTCCCAGAATATTTTTGCAGTCAGACTTTCCCATCTACTTCTGATGAGCCCAAGTGCTTCAGTGCATCCACTTCTAGGCTCTGATGGGGCTTTACACTTCAGCCCAAATTGAGAAGGTTGTTTCTTAGTGGGGAAAAGTGGAACCCAGTAAGGATCCCCTGCGTCAGGCAGAAACACTCTTGGGGTTTCCTAAGGGAGGTTGATCACCTCAAAATGGGCACCCTGCTTCAGCAGACCCATGAGCTTGTTAGCTTAGTGGCCAGGTGCACTGTATCTCCTGACCTTTTCTCAGCCTGCCACAATCCCATTCTTCCACTGTCATAATTGGGAATGAGCCAAGGCAAATAGTGATCACCAGTAAGAACATTATCAAAGAGCATGACATTAAAGAAGTGTTAAATCTGCTGCCTGGCACATAGCTGGGAAAGCCTGGCAATGTGCCCCAGACTTCCTCAGGGAATTGACTTGGCAAGGAATCCTCACTTCTCTCCTCCCAGCATGGGGATGAGTATAGAAGCTATTTCTGCAGCGATTAATGATTGATTAATGAGAACAACAAACTCATCATACAAGGAGGAGTCTTTAGTATAAGATCCTGCGTCCGCTATTCCAAACCAGTGCCTTGTTGATGAAGGATGGCCTTCCTGGTCTTGAGGCTGCAGCCTTTTGGTGCATGCATGCTGGCAATTGCTCTACCAGCTCCTGCCTGGCTTTAAGTTGTATTGGGCAAAGCGAACTGTTATAAGGAAATTTGTTAGAAGTCCATGAGACATGAACTCAATCACCCCATGCAAAGACCAGAGAAATTGCAAGCTTCTGCACAAAGAATTTGACCCCAAATATTTGCCCTCTTGGTCATTACTCCTGTCCCACTTGGGTGTCCCTGCGCTTTTCAGTAGGTGCTTCCCCACTTTATTCATGCCCAGGTCTGGACCATTTTAACTGTAATGTGGATTATCCTTGTCTCCTTTCTCTGCCCAGGAACACACTGCAGTTGATTTTGAGCTTGCAAACAGAGCTCAGCGGTGTGAAGAAGCTTCAGGTCTGTCCGGCCTAGAAACATCCTGAGCTCAGCTGCAAAAATCCCTCTGTGAGCCTTGAATTCACATGTTATTTATTGTTTCCAGCTGGGAGGTAGCATAAGGTGGGCACAGGTAGTGTTTGTATTACTTTAACTTTGCTAGGAGCTTTTTCTCATTTTTTCCTTGGAGGTAATATGAGTTTCTCTCTCTCTCTCTCTCTCTCTTTTTTTTTTTTTTTTAACCTACTCATGTTATCTATCCTTTTTGATTCCAAAATGGTTATGCGGACTTGTGAATGAAGAGATGACGCCCTCAGAAATGTGACTGAGAAGAAGAGGAACTGCATTTTGCTAGAGAAATAGTTATGGCTGGAGACCTGGGGTGAAATAATTGTGGTTTTATTCAAAAGAGATAAAAACAACTGTAGTTTTAGCCAAATCTTGAAAAGAAAATGATGGGCCTATACTGAAGCACAGTTTGTACAGCCTGTATAATCTCTAATCACTATTAAGTTTGTAGTTTGAAATGTGAAAGCTCCTTTGGAAGACTTATCAAGGAAATTGGAAATGAGAGGATCCTCAGCTACGCTATTATTTGTAATGATCTGGGAAACAACAACAACAAAAAAATCAAACTTTCCTGAGCATTTCTCAACTGAATTTCTTCATGAGCAAAATATGTCTAATGACTCCAGTTTGACATAGGTTTTCCTTTAATAGGTATTTTGTCAACTGCAAGAGCATTCATCACTGATTACATTATGATGGAGCAAACATAGTAAAGAGTGGGGTATTCAGACCAGTGAAAAATTACTGGGCTAATTTTGTTTGCTCTGCCTAATTGGAAGACAAAAGAAGAAAATTTCCAAGAGGTAATCCAGTACACATGAAAAAAGAAAAGAATAAAAAAAAAAGAAAAGAAAAAAAGGTGGTCCTTCATGTAAGTTTATAACTAATGCTATGTCTCAATTTATTTTCAAAAAAAAAGGACAAAAGATTTCATCATTTGCAGCCATAGGAGAAACCTGAATGGTAATCAAATCATGGTCATAATACTATGCATGTATGTAAGCTCTTTCAAATGATAATCTCTCAAGTGCTTTCTAAAGAATGGCACTGTAATAAATAAATACTATCTTCCCCTTTTGGCTTTTGCTACCGATGGGAGCAGGGTGGAGGGACAGTGTTCATTTGATCTGGTCACATCGCTCAGCGGGACAATAAGAGAGGCAAATATGCATGATTGTGGATTATAGGAATAGATAAAAGAGATGTAAAAGGGAGATAGCAGGAGAAAGTGCAGATAGTAAGCCTTTTGTCTCTGAAGAGGTGGTAGGGGTACCCTGTATTTACACCTCTGAATGTGTGGCAGGCAAATAATAAGAAAAAAAAAAAAAAAAAACAAGAAGAGCTATTAGGGTAATTCAAGGGATTTTAGTTAAGGTTTAATAGAGATTGTGATAGAAGGAAATTAAGGAAGAAAGAATTGACAGCGGATAAGAGACTTGTTTTCCTACAGTGCCATCAGTTAGAAGGAGAATTAACAGCCCAAGATGAGTAAAAAATGCCATAGCTTCAGGCCAATTAAAGCTAAGTGGGGCAAAATACTAGCAAAAGTGGAAGAATCCTTATGCAAGGGAAAGCCTGGAATCTTACCCATAGACCTTCCCTCTTCTAGACTCTGGTACATACTGTCAGAGACACAAAACTGATTTTTTTCTGCTTGGATTCCAGTGTTGACTAGCTGCTTTGTCTGATCATGACCAAACAACAAGATATTGCTTTCCCCTAAGAAATCCGAAAGAAATCAGACTGTTCAGAAGGCTCACCATCCTTCAGGACGATACTGGTCTTCATCTTGGGCCACCTCCTGATCCCTTTAAGATGAAAGCTAGTACACAGAATATCGAAACTTGTATGATCTTTCAAACTGCATGAATTTGACCCTGAAATGTGCCCAGCAATTTGCTGGTTTGGCTGTCACTATCACAAAATGGTCCATGAGCCTCTTTCTGTGCTTGCTTGGACAAAGAAGGAAGGAGGTTATGGTCAGCCAGTATGGTCTGCAAGGAGAGGTAGGTGATGGTGAGGTGGTTGCTGAGCGGGATGAACAAGACTTTTCTCCTGCAGTAGCACCAAGTTGGAGAGTGGTGACTTGTTCCTCAGTCCCGCTTGTGCACTAAGGTATCCAGGGTATCTGTATCCATTTCCCAAATGTCAGGAACTATTAAAGAGGATTCAAGCCAAGTGCTGCCACCCTATGGCTGTGTAGAAATCATGCTGGGAAAAGATGAGGAGCGTGGAACCACAAACCAGTCACAGTTTTGGGGAACAAGGACACACAAGAAGGGTCCGCATGGAAGACTGACTGAAACCAAGTGGCAGCTGCCATTAGTGACAGCAACACAGATACATGTGTCTAAATTTATTGTTTTCATGCACTGGAATTAAGTGACACTCAAGGATATCAAAAGCAGGTGTTATTTTTTTAGAGCAGAATCCGTTCAGGCATGCAGTCAGAGTTTTTCAAGCCTTTATTATAGGAAAAAACAAGCATCGCTCTTCTGGTGTGCCCTCCTTGGGGACAAATGAGCCTCTTCCCCCAATCATGGTTATGCACATAAACAGCTGGAGCAATTGGGCCTTTGTTATACAAATGACTTCTTCAGAAAGTTAAGGAAATTATGAAAGTCTTCCCCAGCCTGATCTCTGGAAATGAGATACCTGCTTTCAGCAGCCACATATCCCAGTACAGTTCCCAACAGAGGAATGCACATGGCTGAGCATGTATTGTCTTTTACCAGTGAATTGCAAATAAAAAATACAACATCAACAAAACGCATACAGCAATTTCACTGTTACGTGTGAGAGCTGTTGTTATTACAGGAGGCAGAATATGCTCTCTGTTGCTTAGGAACAATCTTTGCCCTACAGAATGAATCCATGCACCAAAGGCTTCTTAAATGCACCCAATATGTGTTGTTATTCCTTAGAAAAAAAACACCTCTTTAATAAGCTGCAGGAAGAAGTCCTGAATAGACTCTGAATAGAGCCCTGTCTGCCTTCTTCTATCATCAGCTGTGATTGGAAAGTGAGATATTTTGGCCAAGTTTAGGACTTCAGCCAAATTTGCTAAGTTGTCAGAGGAGCCACAAAAGTAGTCTTGAAAGTCCTGAGAAAGGGACCTATGTGAGAGTATGCAAATATAACTTCTCTAAGGGATATAGCTCAAATTATTAGCCCCTGCTGCTTGATCGTATCCTTGAGACATGCAAAACTGAGCAGGTTTTAGGGTCTATAAGTGGGGACTGAAATGCCATTTTCTGTCACACACCTGAGTTGCCACTACCAAGCAAACAAAAGAACTGAGGCAGATATCTAATCACCGAGACGCGTAGGCCATTTCTAAAAACCAAGGCTCACAAAAAAAAATCAGAATAGTTAAGTGTCCAGTCATTAATCTGGATATATACTCATTATTCTGTTTTGCCAGTGCAAGCAACTGTTGTTTCATAGACACTTTTTTTTTTTTTTTTTTGAGCCTTGAATTAAGTCGATTAGAAGCACATACCACTCCTTCAGCATTTCTATATCTGGCTCAGATTCTGCATTTGTGCAACCATTGTATTTGTTGTTACTCTTGTTTTTCACAAAGACCAAAATATGCTTGAATTGCTCAGAAGAGCTGTTCCTTGAAGACACAAATCCCACACTTCTGAGTTGTTAGGCACAAAAGTCCTCTTTTGGGAAACAGCAACATATCAGTATCACCAGGCTTGAGCAACAGGCTTCTGTGTCCCATCTAAAATGAAAAGGAGCACATGAGGTCCAAGAGTAAAAACAATCTTCTCGGGTATTTCAGTTAAGAGAGTCTAGTTTGCAAAGCTATCTTATCTGAGAACCCCATAGGAGCATCTGCCAGAGTGGAGCAAGTATTGAACCGAGACGCCTTGCAAGACGTGCTGCTGGAGCTCTTCTTTTTGCGGTAAAAGCAGTTGCTAAGGTGGAACCGGAATTTGTCATGGAGGGAGGCATAGATGAAAGGGTTGTAGCAGGCAGAGCTCATGGCAATCAAGTGACAGGAGACCTGGATGACATTCACGTACCTCTTGTCCAGGATGGTGAATTCCTCATCAATGTCTCTGATGAAGTTCACCACCTGGAGAGGTAGCCAGCAGATGGCAAAGCATGCCACCGATACAGTGAGCACCCGGAAGGTCTTCTGCTTTGTCTTGGTCCATTTGTCTTGGCAAGCGTAGGCAGCACCTGGTATATTTCTCTTCCTGAGGTGGTAAGAAATGGCACAGAAAGAGACCGATACTGCCAAAAGTGGGAGCATGTAGGACAAGAGGAGCATCAAGCATGAGTACAGCAGCCTCTCTCTCTCTTCATGCTTCCAGAACTCTTCACAGATGATCATGTCATGGCCAATTTTGTTGAGGTCCAGGTAGTGGGCATGCAGCAAAGTGGGAACAGAGGCCATAATGGAGAGTAACCAAATGAAGGCCACAATGCAGATGCAGGACTTGCGGCTTATCCTTCTGCGAATAGGGTAAGCAACAACAACATAGCGATCCACTGCAATAGCAGTGAGAGACAGCACTGACACAAACACGGTGACAGCCTGCATCAAGGTGACAAAATAGCACATGAACATCCCAAAGAGCCAGCCCCGGATCTCGAAGGCATAGGACACGGTCAGCGGGACACAGGCGAGGCACATGATGAAGTCAGCTGTGGCCAGGTTCCCTATGAGGAAATTCGTGGTGCAGTGCAGCTTCTTGGTAAGAGCAATGAGAAGGATGAGGAAGAGGTTCCCTGTGCATGCCACTGTCACCAGGGTAGCATAAAGAGGGATGAAGAGTGGTTTCAGCTCCAAGAGGAGGTCCAGGCCGGTGAACAGAGGCACTGAGCTGTTCTGCCAGGAATCATTTGGGAGCTGACTGTAAGCCATGCTTGGTCTCTCCTGTAACAGATCCTGCTTCTCCATGCCTTAAAGTCAAGCAAAGACAAGATTTTTAGTCTCAAAGAGGAAAGAAACATGCTCCATTTGTGCTTTTGGGCAAAGGAACCTGTCTCCAGGGCTTAGGATGAGCCTGGGCTAGCAGAGGTGATGCTGGGCAGTCTTTAGCTTGTGCTGACTTAGGGTTGGCTGTGGTTTTCTATCACATATCAGAATAGCTCAGGGATTACCTTTCATCAGATATCTCCTGATATATGGCCTGCACAGGGCTCTCCTAGCAGTTGGGTTACACTCTCTTCCCTCCAGGCTGATGGGAATGGGGGGAACGGAGATGTCATGACAGAAAAATTGAAACTTGGCTAAGAAATGGTTAACCAAATGGTGGCAAAGACGCGGGGGGTTGCCAGTTCAGAGCTGCAGTTCACCTCCTGTGGCTTGGGACACCTAAGGAAGAGCAATCCCTGGACTCCTCAGAAGCACAGCAGCCAAAGGGGCTCCTGCATTTTTGGTTTTAGCTTCTTACGCATCTACTGTCTTCCCTACCCTGTGCTTGCTCCCTCCTCATGGAGCAGCTTTTGGGTCACCTGAGCCAGTCTCCCCGCTTCCCATCCTTGCTTGAGCCTTCCCTTCTCCGGGTTTTTTTTTTTTTTTTTTTTTTTTTTTTTTCTCTCTTTCTCCTTTTGCTCCTCTTTCCTTTTAGCAACAGGCACCCCAGGGAGTACTCTACCCGAACAGAGCCGCTCCGAACAGAGCCGCTCCGGTTGCACAGCACCAAGATCCCTCTCTCATGCTGCCGTGATGCCAAAGGGTTGGGACTGACCCGCTTGGGCTGCACACGGATCCGCGCGGGTTCAGGGGACGCCAGAGGGGCACTTACCTTCATACGAAACCGAACTGGTGAGTCGGACTCCTGGCAAAACGGGGCAGCAGTGGCAAGTTTAAATAGCAGCCCAGCTCACCAATGATTTCTGTGGATGTGACTAAGACTGTTCCGCTTGCAGCTGCAGCTTTCCGGGCACTTGCTCTCCCCAGCGCATCCAGTGCTGATCCCAGTGCGGCGAAATTAAAAACAAGGGGAGGAACAGGGTGTTCGTGTCTTCCTCCAGCCCTCCACCTCTCCCAGTCCTGCGCTTATTGGCGTTTTGGGGGTGTCAGCAGCCTGCTCCTTCCTTCCTGGTGAGGATCCTTCTGCAGGGGGGCTCCTGGGCTTCCTCGGCAGCAGGATTTACAACCCCTGGACTTAGGAGATGCCCCCAGGAGAGAGGAGGGATTTCTCTTGACGGTGCCGGGTACCCCCTTCCCCATCCCTCCATCAAGCTTGGTGCTGGGGTGGAGGGACCGAGGAAGTGGCGCTCAAGCAGATTTATGCCAAGTTTGCTTTGTGTCGGAGCAAGCCAGAATTGCAGCTGCTCATAATGTCCCCAGTTTTGCTTCTTTCCCACAAAATGCCTTTTTCCCCATTTCCCTCGGGAACATCTCAGGTCATCTTTTTTCACAGATGTGTTCAAGAAACTCAGTATTTTAAAGAGCAGACCCAGAAGAACAGCATACATACAAGACCTCAGTCCACACACTGTTTCCATTCATTGATTATTGCTGTTTTTAAGAGCCTGAGAGAAAAGCTTTAGCACTAAAATACTTTCTGCACAGACACTTTTTATTGAAAAAAAACTTGCAATGCACTGGAGTGTTTAGGACACACATGTAACAGGATCAGATTTTTATTCTTGACTGTGCATCCCCTACAAGTAACGTAAATGTCTTTTAATACAAAGTAAACCAAAGCATTCGTGCATTATTCATAATTGCAAGGAACATTGGTAGTTTTTTTAAAAAGAAAACTATAGTTCTAGAAAGCTCTTTTTTCTCCTTTCCCCTTCCTTCGATCAGCAGGACTTGAGGCCCTCCTTTTTGCAGGAAGCCTGTTTTCCCAGAGATCTGGATCATCTCCGAGATTCTGTAACCCCCTTGGGTGGATGCAGTTATTTCTAGCCCACCCCGTTCACCCCGGCAAGGCTCTGAGCACATGACCCATGCAGAGACTGGCAACCTTCACTTCTTTTCTCTTTGTCCCTTGAAGCCACCGGGTGAAAATGCTCCAAGAAAACAGCTGGATTGAAACTCCGGAGTCCTGGAGAGGTATCATGGCTGATGTTGCAGCTGTGCTTAAATCTGTCAGCAGATGCCATGAGAGGGGAAACTAATTCCCTGACTAGATTTGAAAGGGCAGGCCATGCATTTTGGGGATTTTTTTTTGTTTGGTTGGGGGTTTTTATGGAGTAGATATTGTTATGTGAAGGAACTTTGGATCCACCATGTTCTGAGGGCCTGTTTGAACACCTTCCTCAACAGCTTTTAAAGAAGGGTGATGCCTTCAGTCTGGACTGCCTTGCTGCCATATAGCTGGCTGCAATTTAGTTTTATCAGGCAATTAAAAGGAGGAACTGAATATTACTTGTATTACTGATTGCAGTTATAAGATTAAGTTCTTGCAGGACTTCTAATAAGATGTGAGGAGCTGCTGGGTAGCTAATGATAACATTAGTGCCCACTGCCTATAGTAATCACTTCATTTCCATTGCATCACACAAGATTTTTTACAGCTGGTTTGGTGGCAATGAGAGCTGAAATCAATCCCAAGGATAACTGACCTGGTGACCTGAAGAATGAGCTGATGTTAAGATAAAGCAGATTGCTGATGATTAAAGGCTTCAGCAAGCGAACCTGTGGAAATCTTCTCTTTCCCAGGCCGCACAGATTCCAAAAATTACTCTGGGGTCACGTTTGTGGAGACAGGGTTTTGCAGGAACGGATCTTTCCACTCCTAGCTCTTGGGAAACGACTTGGCTGACCTACCTCAGAGCAACAGTGACAAGAGTTGACTCCTGAGACCTCCAAAGCTGAGTCCCAGTCCCCAGGGTTTGACCCGTAACTTAGATACAGAAACGGCTTCACAGAGATATTTCCAATCCATACATCTAATTGCCAAAGCAGCTTTTCCTGCAAAACTTCAGGTCTCAAGGAGAAGCACGAATCAGCCCTGTGAGCCACCGTGGAGACTTTGGGACCTTGGGTTAGTGGATTATGAACAGCATGAACCCCTCCGAAGAATTAATTTTCAAGCTCTCAGCTCTTCCTATGCATGTTGTTGCAGAACAGCCTGGTTACTGCGTTGGACCAGTTGTTCCCCCTTCAAGAAAAGACTTGGGTTTTGTCACCTTGACTTTCCTTTATGTAGAGGGGAAAACAAATCTTTGTGTCTCCAGGGGTCTCACTTTGAAGCCCAATATATTATTTACTTTATAGTCCAAAGACTTGTTATTTAACGGGGACCTGGTATGGATGCTACTCCGAAGCAGGTCATTTTCCACTATCTCCATTCACTTTAGATGTCTCTGTAGTCCACATGAAAGATCTTTTAATCTTTTCCAGAATAGCTTATTTAAATGAAGGAAAGTTAAAAACAGCTATCGTCCCCATCTTGATGATTTTATTTATTTTTATTTATTTATTGCAGCAGCAGGAAGGGAAATTCGCAGATCAGTACTACAAGGAGTTCTGCAAAACTATGACTTTTGGCAAAAGCCTCCTTCTAATTTGTCTCAGGCTGATGGCTATGGGTCTGTGTTATTTGAACTGTCTGAGAGCTAGGTTTAAAGAAACACATTCATTCCTGTCAAATAACCATCAGGAAGAAAATAATTATCGGCGTTCTACCGCAGTCTGGCCAAGAGCTTTTTGTTCTTTTTAAAGAGCAGAGGAATCTGATAAGCCTTTTTCTGACTTAATATTTACAGCTTCCAAAGAGCTGTGGGATAATCATTTTTGCCATCAGCTTCTATATGCATTAGTCATTGCACTGAGTAATTTTTAAGAAATTGCTGCTGGTTCTAGGTGACAGGCTCAGCACCTGAAAAGCATTTCCACAGAGAGCAATCGAAGCAGGACCACCAGAAGCCACTTCTGGAAATGCCAGCCTTGGGTTTGGTCACCTTCTCTGCAGGATGGCAACTGCAGCACGGACCTTCCTCCCACAGGTCACAAGTTTTCACTTCTAATGTTTTCTTTCACACAGAGAGCTTGTCAATTAAAATAGGATGGAAGGAAGGGCAGAATATTATTAGCCTCATTATGCAGTGCTGCCAGCTCACTCTCTAATCAGGTTGCTTTCATCTGGGTAAGTACAGGGCGAACTGCCTCCTTTCCATGCATTGGTTGGTGGGAATTCTTGGGAAATAAGTCATGGGAGACCTGAGGGAATTGCAAGGCCAGTATATTTATCAGCACACATCAAGTACAACAATCGCCCTTCGCTTTTCCTCCTTCCATACATTTCTTTCCTTTCCTAAAATGTGTCCTGCATTTCACAGCATGAGTCTTCGCCTTTGTGTAACAGGCTGAACACACTTCTTTCGCCCAGCACTACTGCAGACCAGCCCATGCCTACCGATAATTTGCTTTTTTTCTCTGTTGTTACCCGGTTATCAACTGCTCCTCTCTGCTGTTTTTGTTTAGCCTGGCACATCTCCCAGCATGCACGTTATTTCCACATACAGTAGAAAGGCTGATGTTGCTGTGCAGGCAAAAAGTCCCTAGTGGAAATGCTGCTTATGCCAGCAAGAGCTCTTTTGATTGACAGAAGCTAAACAGCTCTTTCTTTCCCTAGGAAAAAGAAAATTAAACAAAAAAAAATAGTAACTGCTTAATTTCCTTGCTGGGGTGACTACATCCAGCAGTCTTGCACCAAGGCAGACCAACACGTGTGCTAGTCTCACACCAAGCCCAACATAGCCTGAATGCATCACACCTTTTCTCCATATCCATGGATGCAGCCATCCCATCAGAGTTTTTAAGGGTTCACAGGTGAATTCTCATCGTTCTTAGGACAATTTAAGTATAGAGCAGCCCCAAGTCTACATGTCCCAAGGGTGCACTATGTGACTGAGTTACCTGAGTCAGCTTTCAGAGCAAGACTGCAAAGAGGTAGGACTTCATGTAGTGCTTACTTTGAGTGCAGTCTACAGTTAAATGCCGATCTCTAGACACTCAGGTTTTGAAAGGTTTAATTCTCTGAAAAAAAAAAAATATATATATATATGTATATTCTGCAGTGCTTCAGGAGCTAATTTAATGTCTCATGCTGACCTTGTTACTCGAAAGCCACGAACAGACAAAACTGGCCTTTCTTCCTGACTTGTGTCAGCGTCTTATGATCGTTCAGCTTTCAGCGCTGCACTGAAGCCAGTTTAAAAGATGTTTAAAAAGACCTTCTAGCACAAGAAGATACCCAGAGGACCAAGTCTGATATTTTGGGTAAATCTAAGCAGATGGCCTTCCCCTTTTTTCAAAAAGATATCTCACTAACTTACAAAGGACCTACATATGTCTTGACAGGGTATCAACGAAAATGCAAAGGTCTCTCAGTTTTGTATTCCGTACCGAGACAATTCTTCCCAACCATTTTTCTTAGGTTTTCAGAGCTGTTTTAACATGAAAGAGTCACTACTGCTTTCTCTAAGCTCCCTTTTTCAAAGGCAGCAGATGTTACGTGGCTCTAAAATGTTGTGTTTCGATAGTGTTATGTTGAAAAGTTTTGTTTTATCTCCGACAATTTTAATGGGAAGAGACAAAATAGCACAAAGCATCTTCACATCCATTTATAATCAAAAAAAAGGGAAATGTATTGACTAGAAAATAGCATGGTTACAGGAAACAAAAAAGAAACTGCATTTTTCTTTCTTTGCACATACTGTTTCTGGTATATACTCAGAAGTGTCTTCATTACAGCTTGACAATGCAGTGAGGGCTAGGGTATATACAGCACTGTATTTAAATGTACAACAAATCAGGAATCTTAGATAAATTAACATGGACATTTAAAAGAAGATGAAAAAAAAACCTCCAACAAGACAGAATGGCTGATATTCAGATGATTCACCCTATTTCTCAAATCTCAAAGCCTGTGTTTCCTGTAATGAAGAAATGTACTTGGAGAACTATATGAGTGTAATTTACTTTGTGAATAGTAAGGTTGAGGTAGGCAGTTACACCAATAAAGAAGATCATGGGGACAAGCCCAAAGTAATAATGCTGAAAATCACAGGCAGAAGCAGCAATAGAGTCATAGCAGTCAGTGAATGAGACAACAGCACCATCTATAGCTGCACAGAGACAGAAAACAATGAGAATATATCAAGGAGCCAGTTGAAAAAAGTATTTTCATACAGTTATATATTGAATGAAATATGAATCTCATCCACCTAAGCTACTAGAATTACTCCTACAAGTTCTGTCTAAAGAGCTTTACCAACCAGAAGATGTAGGTTGCTTCCCTCTACTGACCTTTGGTGTCAATATTAAGAGGGAAAGCACAGCTTAAAGAAGAGTCAGTCTTACTGATTAGAAATCAAAGTGATTACACACATTACAATTGCAAATCACTTTGTAATTACAGATCTTTTGATTAATAATGGGAACCCTCTGTAGAGGTAAACAGGACGACAAAGAAATATACATTGCAGCACATTTAAAGTCAGACAATTCTCTGCAAGTCTGTGCTGAAAACAAGTTATTTGTAGCCCCTGTGGTTAACACTTATTTTCCTGAATAGAATCTCATCTGTCCCTTTCTTGGAGAGACTGAATGAGAAAAAAGCAAAAGACAAAGTGGCAAGCAATGCAAAATTACTCCCCCTCCAGTCTATTCTGTTAGAGAAAATTTGGATGACCAGTGAAATGGGATGTTCCAAGAGGGTATGGTACAAAGAGAGGAACATTAAATAGCCTTCTGTAGCCTTCAATAATGATATCTGTCCAATTATTACAATGTTAGCTTCCTTTAGGACTCCACATTCAGATAGACGAAAAATATCTATCCAGACAGCTCAGAGCCAGCCCAAACACAGATACTGAGTGCACCACTGTGTCCTTTGCAGGAAGGAAAAATGTGCCCAGTATCATAACAAAATAGGAGGAAAAAACAACTCCACAGTTTATGTTCTATTCTAGACCACAGTATTTTCTGATGCTTCTCAACTGCTTTTTTTTGTTCAATATTTCTCTTGCTGATTCACAATTCACATGGAAACTGGAATCATTAGATTGCTAAAGGCTGGGAGTAGATCAATGTAGGATTTCAGTTCAGTACACTATGTGTCACAGGCATTTCCCTCTTATAAATAACAACCATCAGCCATTAGCTCTGCAAGTCCACAGATTTTTTTTTTTTTTTTTAAACTGACCAATACTTGGCACTGTCCCTCGACCTCACCTTGTTTTTACTGTAACTGCAAACAACCACTACAAGATTTGGACAAGAGGCAGCTGTGTGGCATGACCGGCATGCACCTCACTGCTCCGCTGCTGGAGGTTCTTCCTCGGTCTCCTGCTTCTCCATCTGTGATTCCGAAGGGATGAGGCACTGAACTTCTTCAGTATTGATGGCCACTTTATCAGGTTGCAGCCACCGCTTTAGATGTTCCAGTGTGCTAAATAAAGAAGCAAAGACAAGGACATTGAACATAAAATAACAATAAAAACCCACAGGAGCATTAAAAACAAAGTCAGAAGAAAACCCCAGATATATTTCTTTCAATTTTGTAGACACTTCTACCGCCACACACTAATGGACCGTAAACTCATCTGTGTGCTGTAGGAGCAAGTAGGATCCTTCACTGTAATAACACAGAAGCATCATGCTTGACACCCCCCCGCAACACTGTCAGCAACCTCTTTAAAAATTAGGACACTGCTCATAAAGAAAACAAAGTGTAGGAAGCATCTTGAAACAGAACTCAGTCTGTTTAAATGTAGCTAAGCTTTTTCAGTTATGGTTGGAAAGGTCTTATTCTCTCGCTGATTTTCTTGATGAACATAATCCTTAGCAGGTACATAAAGTTCTGTATTTCTAAAGTATTAGTTTGTCATTGTAGCCAAAGGCTAAAACTGAGGTTTCAGCTTTCTGGGATGGAGGTAAAAACCTAGCATTAAAATACAAAAATACAACAAACCTGGTCAATGACGATGAGGAGTAGGAAACAAAAACAAACAAAAAAAGCCCCTATGAATCATGTATGTAGAGTGTGACCATTAATCTTTGCTAGCAAAACCAACACCACAAAGTTAAGAAAAAAAAGTGGTATGAGTGGTATGTATACTTCCTAGAATGCTAACCATCCTATGGATACTATACAAACATACTAATACACTAATATATGTTATTTTATAGACTATTTCTAAATGATTAGTCTCACAGGAGATGATTTGATGGGAATCAAATAGTTCAGTACCCCTCAGAGATGACCTCTACCTTCATTTAGTCAAATTCTAGTGAGGAAAAATTTTCGTGGATAACATCCTCAGCCCTTAAAAACATTTACAGAATAGAAAGAGCACATATGTCGGCAAATACATGATTTTTTAAAATATATATCACATCCAAGCTAAATGCTTTGAATAAACAACCAAAAAGCTACCTATAAATATTATTTTTATACTTAGGCTCCAAAACTAGCTTAAGCAGATTTTCCTTCAAAGGAGACAAAAAGATCTTCTTTTCAGCAAGAAGCAATCATGAAAAATGTCAGCTCAGAAAACAAAGATATTGGAAACATTTTAAGTGATTGAGAACTTGAGACTGCTAAAGAAAAAGACTTTCATATTAAGTCATATATCATATGTAAAAAGATAACGGGGGAGAGAACAAAAGAATTGTAAGACAGGCACTGAACTGAAAGCCAGTTATTCAGGAAAGCCAATCTCAGGACCGGCATAAACCCAATAAAGAGCTTCAGAAGAAAAGGTCTCCCTTGCACCTGGAGTAGTGCTTAGGTGAGACTTCACAAAGATACAGGGAATGGCCTAGAATTCACTTGTAAACTTAAGCTTTTTAAAAAAATAGTAATAATTTGAGATGCTTTAAACATTCCCTGCTCTGAATGCGACAGGGGAAATCATCAAGCAGGTTTAAACTGTAAATGTCCTGGATATTTTCCTCCATGTGGGTGACAAATGGTATTTACCAAACCGTTTTAGAAAGGCTGCCGAGAACCTGGGCAAAGTTGCAATGAAATATTATCTTTCCTCATGATACCCTGAAACAATTCCTGGACAGAACTTATTTTCCTTTTTAAGAAATAAAGTCCAACTTATTTGCTAATATAAATTATTTGCTTGAGGTGGTTGTCCTTCTTTGTTCATTTGCTTATTACCTCTCATCAGCTTCATGTCCCTCTACATAAAACTCAGACTCAAACTTCTCCTGCAGGAACCTGTCCCAGCATTCCTTCCTGGCCTGGGAAAGAGTACGCAGCATATCCTTGGGGGTCACCTCTTGAGACAAGCCTTTAATTCTCATCAGTCTTCTCTCTGCAAAGAGGCAAAGAAATGGTTTTTTTTTTTTCCTGTTTTTCTGAGAGGAACTCAGAACTTTTCAATCAAAAAGGTTAAATAAACTCTTCAAGATTAATTCATATTTAAAATTGAATTACTTTTGCAGTATTTCAGGTCTATGTGCCTGTATTTCCTGTATACAGCTATTTATATTTTTAGAGACACATCTGAGGAAATAAGTCTTAGGCAGTCAATTCTCCCCAATACTGCTTCCTAATAACTTTTGCCTGAAAACCTCAATTTCGATGAAAACACACAGAAGGGTAGAGAACTCCAAGGTATTAAGTCCCCAGATTTCCATACAAATTGGCATGAAGTAGAAATGACGCTAATAGCAGTATAAAATCCAAATCATGTGCACACCAAGGGAAAAAAAATGCAGTGAGTACAATAGTGTTATTAATTGGATATCCCACAAGAAGAGCAATTGGCGTCACGTTGCTGTGGCACCTTTGATCTGATATTAAGAGCTCTACTTAGTGCACAGTGAAACAACAGTCTAAAACAATAACTGAGGTAAAATGGAAGCTAGGTAGAAATAAAAGCTTGGAAGACCATGTCTGATATCCTTTTCCTTGTTACCCTGGGCCTGGATGATTTGTGTGCTTGCACAAGGCAGCACAACTACACTGCAAAGGAAATTGTGAACTGACCCAAACTCAAAATAACTCTGCAGGAGGGAAGGAAAAGGGGAAACAAAAGGGATGTAAAGATAGGAGATTCTCCTATGAGGAGAGGGAGCAAGTGCCTTGTGTCATCCGCACACAGACTCAGTTATGTGGGGGTGTAAAACCCATAAGTTTTATGCTTAGGAGTATAAAGGAGTTCACCTAGGAACAAGGAGTTCACTTCTGTGCCTCAGCCAGAGATCAGCATCGACCACTGCTGCTGCTCCCACTGATGCACTTGCAGTAATGGGCTCCAAGGTGTCCCCAAAAAGGAGGCGCCATCGCGGCAGGCACCTCAGCAAGCCAGAGGCACCTCAGAAACCAGAGCCTTCCCGGACACCTACCTAGGGAGGCCAAATAGACCTGCGAGTCTTTCAGCGGGGCCCAGGGCTTGAGGCCCGCTCGGGAAGAGCCGCCGGACGACGCGTCCCCTGGGCCTCCCGCTTCGGCACAGGAGTCAGCAAAGGAGTCAGCAAAGGCGTCGTGGGCGCTCGTGTGCTCGGGGCTGGGCAGGCACGAGCAGATTTGGGCCCAGAGGTCATCGCTGGACGCGGCCGCCACAGGTTCGACACTCTCGATCATTCTCATGGTGGAGTCCTGAGGGCAGGGAGAGAAACCGTCAGCGCCCCCAGACCCGAGGAGAGGACGCGCCTTCCCCGCCCTTGGCCTTCCACGCTCCTTAAGGGACCCTTAGTTTCACCGCGGCGCCCCTCGCTTTGCAGTCGCCTGCCCGGATTCGGACCCTCCTTCACGAACACCCCACTCGCACCCTCGATTGGCGCTGTCAACATAGGAAGCCGCCCTCTTCACGGTCCCCCGCCGCGAGCCGATTGACTTGCCGACATGACCAATCACCGCGCTCCACCGGCAAAGGCGAAGCTGCCTATTAGTCCCTCCCACTACCGGAGGGCGGGCACACGGGGTCGGGCCGGAGCGCTCTTGATTCTGTCAGGGCGCCATCTTGGAAAAGGGCGGAAGTGCTTCTGCGCCGGGGATGGGCGTTTGCAGCCGTTACCCGTAATAACGGCTCTCAGGGGGTGGGTGGGGGCCCTAGTGCGGCTGCGCAGGTGAGGCGGGGGGGCGGGGGGGACGCGGCGCGCCGTTACCGTTACCGTTACCGTTATCGTTACCCGCCCTTCCCTTAAGGGCTGGTGGCCGCTTCGGGGAGAACGGTGGGATCTCGTTCACGGTGACTGGGCCTCCTGTCTGGGCTTGCGCTGGCCCGGGCCGTGTCCCCTCGGTTCTGCTGGGGGATTTTCAGGGGGCCGCGGCTTGCCACGAAGCAGTTGCTTTGAACGTGGAGAGCTGTGGCTAGCTGCTAATTACTTCTGGTTCTTGCGTGTGATGAAGATAAAAGTGCTGAATCCCCGGAGCTGATAACGTGTCCCTTCTAACGTGGTGAACACTGGTGTTTTGGGTAGCGCAACAGCTGATAACTCAAGTTATTGCTGAGGAAAGGTGAGGCTTTGGGGTGTCTGTCAAGCTGTAACATATATATTTTATGCATTTATTTTTTGTAGTGTCTCTCTGCGATAAACAGGCCAGGCCTGGAAGGCCACTTGTGTGGGATGAGCTGTCTGCTGCGTCGGGCTGTCTTTGTGCTCATGGGACTGCTCTTTGCAAGAACGATGGCCTGGACTTCGAGCGGGAAGACACACGTTGAGCTAGTCAACAACCTCTACAGTGAGTAGCAGCCCGAGGCCCCGTTCAGGGCAATGTTTAAAGCTGCTGATAGTTTGTTGGTATTTATAAGGATGTTAATGTCATACTGTGACAGGTTATAATGCTACACCCTCTGAAGTGTCTGAGCTGGTATCACATGAATGTCAGTGTTTGTCCCAGTTTGAACTTACTCTATTTATAGTTGGAAACAAGATGTTATGCCAGAAGTAGCAGAGAAGATTATCCATGGCCTTTCTTCCACTCCCCCAAAATGATAAATGAATGTCAACTCTTTAAAATGCTGCAGAACATCATTGTCAGCCTCTTGAGCTTCTCTGCAGTTTGTGTCACCTCTGTGTAGATGTCTCAAGACTGGAGCACCATTTGGTGCTAATGTAGTGTTCTGAACAGCGCCCTGGAGAGTATTTAAAAGTAGCTTTGAATTTATTCTGCTGTAGAAGTCATGGTGGTTTTCCCCCTGCAAGAGTTTCCTCAGATCTGAGAAATAAAGAAATGATGAATGTTTCTGCAATCATTGCTCTTAACTTCAATTCCTTTGTCCTGCAAGTGTTATCTAAACCTGGACTGAAATTTCCATTCTCAGGAGTGAAAGTGTGACTCTAGTTACTGTTCATTGAGTTTGGCAGTTGCAGAAATATTGTGGTTGCAACTAACCATCCTCTGCAGGAGACTGCTGATGGCTGAGATTATCACATGATTTCATTCTGTGTACCAGAAACTGAAAAACACACCATTTTGTTTGCAGTTTTGTGGGTTTCTCTTTTTTTTTTTTTTTTTTTTTTTCGGTCTGTTTTCGGATCACTTATTTAAGGACTCTTAGTTTTACTGCCAATTCCCTGAACTGTGTGCCCTTCTATATCTCTTCTTGCTATAATCCTTGTGTCTTTGTCCTTTCTTTCTATCTCTCTCCCAGAAAAAGGCATAATTAAATCCCAGCGGGTCTTTGATGTATTGTTGGCTACTGACAGAGGTCACTACATAAAGTATTTCCCATACATGGATTCTCCTCAGTCTATTGGTGAGTAACTTAAGGCAGGGTATCATCACTTTTAAGGTGTTTGCATTGTCTGTGCTAGTCCCAGTAACCCGGGGGCCTGAGATGGATTGTCAGAATTGAGTTGCTACATGTTCTCTCCTTAAAACAGTGGCCATGTTTTAACATGGGTCAAGTAGATGAACCTCTCTCCCTATTTCAGCTGTGGGATCCACTATGCAGTGCAACTGCCTTGGATCTACTTGTGATCTACTGGAGGAACTGAACATGCACCTGCCCGCTAAAGGCTGAAACTTGCACTGAATTCTTCCCGCTAGACAGCCTTTCCATGTTCAAAATCTTCACTGCTTGCTATGGATTATGCTTATGGAGCAGAAACAAAATGTAGGCTATGATAGACAGCTGAAGAGCATTTTGGTGAATGAGCCAGGAGGGCTCTGGAGGTAGCAAGAATCGTCTGCCTTGCTCTCATTAGCAATCCCATGGGTGCAAATTTTAGGTCAGGGAAGTGGTTTAGTGAGGTCAAAGAGCCTCCTAATATTTTTTTAGGAGCCTGAGGAACAGAATAAGGAGCTTTTCACATTGGTGGTGGTGATGATAATTGGTTGGATGTTGTCACCTTCATCTCTTACCAGCATTTAATTTTGTCACTGGTTTCCTTTTAGGATACAAGGCTACAATCAGTGCACCACATATGGTGAGATGAATCTTTCCACTTATAATGGATATGGAGAAAATTGTTTTTTTCCTCTTTTTTTCCTTTTTAACTTTAATATTACAGTATGAAGGTAAAACAGGTGGCCTGTGCATGATTATTGTGCTTATTTCTTTAGATACTGTATACATGAGGAATTGTAATTTTTTTGCTCAGACAACATTCTGTGTTACTGCCTAACCATTAATGTTTTTCTGTTTTTGTGCAAGACCTTTCTCCTATTTCCTATTCAATTACTGAAATACTTCCCAAATACTCTTCTGCAAAAGGTATTTCTGATCGAGCAGTCAGGCTCTGAATGTGTCAGACAAAATGCAGACCTGTTATATTTAAATCAGAGCAGATAATGCTTAGTGTTCTAAGAAACGAACAATTTGGAGAGGAGAGGAATAAAAGTGTAAATTGCAGAGTATGTGAGAAATAGCTTTGTGTAAATGCAGTGTTATACACTTTCTTGTTGCTCTTGTCCACCCAGCATGCCCATGCACTGGAGCTGTTGAAGGACCAGCTCGTGGAAGGTGGCAAGGCACTGGATGTTGGATCTGGAAGTGGATATCTTACAGCTTGCTTTGCCAGGATGGTAAGTTGAGCACAGGGTGTCCCTGCTAATTAGTAATGTAGGTCAGGACAGGTAGCTTGATTAGGCTGTTAATTCTCCCCATACTCTCCTTTTAAACCTTCTTCCTTTTTTTGTGTGTAGTTAGCTCTTCTCTTCCCTGACCAGTTTGCAGTAAAAACAAAAACAGTCATTTTGGAATCTAAATGTCTGTTGTATCTGGATGTATATTAACAAAGTGTAGATTGAGGAGAGTGTTAATCTACTATGTGAATTTGATATAGGTTGAGCTTCTTATCTTGCTTCTAAAGTAGTTGTGGTCTGTTCTCTAAACTCCTCCATGCTGTTTTTGTAATGTGTTATAAGGCAGATGGAGTTATCTTTCTTAGGAGGCTGCTTGCTTAATCAAGAACTGGTCCTGCCAAGGAAGCTATCAGTTTTACTAAATTATTGCTTTGGAAATGAAGGATTACTAGGAATCCCCATAGGAAATGCGTGTGTATTCCTGAAGTAGCTTGGGCTATTCAACCTTAAAACCGAGGTAGCACAGGATTTGCATCTTGGTCAGAAACTTTAAAGTTTCTTCCTGAAATCTGCAGTACTCATGCGCTATAAAATACGTTCCTGTACATACAGGTTAATGTTTGTCTGCTCTTGTTTTCAGATGGGCCCAACAGGGAAAGCTGTGGGTGTTGAACACATTAAAGAGCTGGTACACGAATCCATCAGAAACGTCCAAGAAGATGATCCAACTTTGCTTAGCTCTGGCCGTGTAAAACTTGTGGGTGAGCACGTGTCTTCCCTGTAAAAAGTCATTAACTGTACAGCTGCTGCTGAAAGCAGTAGTTCTGCTGTGTGTTAGGTCTGAGCTGCCCACCACAATGTTGCCAGAAACCTCTGGCTGAGGGCTAAGTACTGGTCAAGAAAGCTGTAAAATGAGCAAGAACTGTTTAATCTTAGAGGTAGTCTTGTCAAATACCTTATTGTGGAGTGTGTAGTTACTGCCTTAATGCAGGAAGAGATCCTCTTCAGGGAGTTACACTGTGTGTGGGTGTATTGGAAAAGGGCTGATCCTGCCTGCTTTTTCCCCACTTGTAGTTGGAGACGGACGGCAGGGATACCCTGAAGAGGCTCCTTATGATGCCATTCATGTTGGAGCAGCAGCAGCAAACGTACCAAAGGAGGTGAGAATGATCGTGTCAGATGGCTGTTGCTGTTGGCCGCCTTTATCAGTCGGTGCGATTAAAACTGACAATTAGGGAGCCACAGGAATCTTCTTTTTCTGTCTGTGTGCCAGCTCTTTACACAGCTGTCAGCCTTGTGCCTTGGAAGGTGTCGTGAACTTAAACTTCCAATTTGTCTCACTTCTGTTGCCTCTTTTGTTGTTTTGGGGGGCAGGAAGCTGGGTTTGTGGTGACTCTGCTGATGCTCGTTTCTCCGCTTGCCAGTTGCTGAACGAATTGAAGCCGGGGGGTCGGCTGATACTGCCTGTTGGTCCTGAGGGTGCAAACCAAGTCCTGATGCAGTACGACAAAACCAGCGATGGTCAGATCACTGAAACACAACTGATGGGTGTCATCTACGTTCCTCTCACAGATAAGGAAAAGCAGTGGCCTCGGTAAAAACTTGCTCTCCCTCGAGGAACGCGTCTCCTTGCGGCTATCCCTGTGACGTTGCTTTCCTTGACTCCTGGCATTACTGAAAGAGATTTCTGGAATCTTAGCAGATGCTGTTTGTAAGAGAGAAGAAAGGCTTGGCTGGTAAGGCCCAGCAGGAGAGTAGTTAAATAGGGATCACAGATTGACCAGAATCTGCTTTCACAAGTGCTCTGTCTGTGTCCATTTTTGTCACTGAGCCCCAGGCAAACCTGTGATAGTAACTCTTGGTTTTTCTTTGCCTCAGGGATGAAATCTGATGGATGGATATCTAGAGTCACCTCAAAGCTCATGAAAGGGACTTGAGACTGTACATGTACATGTGTGGAGGTTTTTTGTTTGCTTTGTTGGGGGTTTTGTTTGTTTTTCTGGAAAGTTTATCAGTGGGCACGCTGGCAAAGGCAAGTTCTGCTTTTAAAGAAATGGTTGCAGAAGGATGGAGAGAGGGGGTATTTCTCTCAAGCCTATGCCCACTTCTACACAGCTATTTGGGGAAGTCCAGAAATCCTCTTCTGATAAATTACCAGTAACAGCTCTTTGCAGAGAATTTTCAAACCGGACTGAAATACTTCAAACTTAAAAACTTGTACTTAAAAAAAAAAAAAAAAAAACTGATTGTTTCACCTAATGCTTTGAAGAAAAGAGACGTAACCGATTTAACAAAACTGCATTGTGAGAGCGTGTTTTCTTCTCGGCTGTTGAAAACTTAACGCGCCATCCCTCTGGCATTTGGGCAAAACCGCCTTTTCCGGCCGCTGACTCGGGCTCCTCCGCTTCCTTTCCACGCGCGCGCCCCGATGGGCGGAGTGTGCGGCGCGCGCTTAGCGCGTCACGGCGGCGCTCGGAGTCCATTGGCCGCGGCGCCGTCACAGCCGGCACGGGGCTGCGCGCGCGGGATGGCGGAGCCGGCGCCACATGGCGGGGATGGGGAGGAGGCGGCGGCGCCGCCGCAGAGGAAGAAGCGGCGCGTGGCGGGCGGTGAGCGCCATGTGCCGCCGCCGCGGAGGCTGCGCAGCGGCGTGAGCTTCGGCACGGAGCACTTCGCCGAGACGAGCTGCTACGTGGAGGGCGGCCTGCGCAAGGTGCGGCCCTACTACTTCGACTTCCGCACGTACTGCAAGGGCCGTTGGGTGGGCCGCACCCTGGCGCACGTCCTGGGCGCCGAGTTCCGCGCCCGGCCCCTCGCTGCCTTCCGCGCTGCCGCCCGCGCCGGCCGCCTGCTCCTCAACGAGGAGCCCGTGCGCGACCTGGACACCGTGCTCAAGGTGGGCGCCCTTTCCCCGGCACAGCTCCATAGGACCTGCGGGTTGACCGAAAGCTGTGATGTTTAAGGGGGAATCATAGAATGCTTAAGGTTGGAAAGGACCTCTAGAGATCATCTAGTCCAACTCCCCTGCACACGCAGGGTCTCCTACAGCCTGTGGCTCAGGACTGCGTCCAAGTGGGTTTGGAAGATCTCCAGAGAAGGGAGACTCCACCACCTCTCTGGGCAGCCTGTGCCAGGGCTCTGGCACCCTCACTGTCAAGAAATTTTTCTTTAAGTTCCTGTGGAACTTTTGGTGTTTCAGTTTGTGGCCGTTTCCTCTAGTCCTAGCAGTGGCCAACACTGAGAAGAGGCTGCCCCATCCTCCTCACTGCCTCCCTTGAGGTCCTTATAGACACTGACCAGGTCTTGTCTCAGCCTTCTCTTCTCCAGGCTGAAGAGGCCCAGCTGTCTCAGCCTTTCCTCATAGGGCAGATGTTCCACGCCCTGGATCACCCTCGTAGCCCTGCGCTGGACTCTCTCCAGCAGCTCCACATCCCTCTTGTCCTGGGGAGCCCAGAACTGGACACAGCACTCCAGGTGTGGCCTCAGCAGGGCTGAGTAGAGGGACAGGATTACCTCCCTCGACCTGCTGAAGACGCTGCTGGAATCATGTCTTTTTCCTCGCTGTTCCCCCATAGCACTGTTCTAGTGAGCTGGAGTGCTCTGTGGTTTCTTACTGGGCCCTTGGAGGACACGTCCAGCACAGGGTTGACCCTTCAGGGCAACCATTGGACTTAGTGCAGTGATTGGCCCGCTTAAATGATTGTAGGCTGATCTGTCTACTCTTTGCTCCATCAGATGAAATGCTGATTGCACGTACCAAAGTATAGTGGTTAGGTTGACCAAATTCCTTCTAATCACAGAATCACAGAATGGTTGAGGTTAGAATGGACTTCTACAGATCACCTAGTCCAACTTGTATCTTTTTCCTTCTTTTTTTCCCTCTCAGAATAACGACTTGCTCAGAAATACAGTGCATCGCCATGAGCCTCCAGTGACTGCCCAGCCCATCCAAATTTTGGTGGAGAATGATGAGGTGGTGGTTGTAGACAAACCGTCCTCACTACCAGTGCATCCGTGTGGCAGGTTTCGTCACAACACTGTCATCTTCATCCTAGGCAAAGAGCATAACCTGAAAGAGCTGCATACGATTCACCGGCTTGATCGCATGACCTCAGGAGTGCTCATGTTTGCCAAGACCGCAGAGGTATCCAAGAGGATTGATGAGCAGGTTCGGCAGAGACAGGTGAGAACTGAAGGTCTTGGGTCTTCTAGGGTCTGTTTCAAGGCAATGGAACAAAGACCACAATAAGACTGATGGAGATGACTCTTGAGTTTAAAGTGATAAAACAGGCCAGGCCCTTATGTTTTCCATTTCTTTTTGGTTTGAGAACAAAATTAAGAAATGTGAAAAAAATGTGTTTAAACAGTTTTTTTTTTTTTTTCCGTTTCTGTTCATCTGTAATAAAACTCTAGGAATAGTTTGTCTACAGATGTGTTTCAGTGAAGAGAAGGAGGAAGCTCTCTAGGATGAGACAGGATGTAATTGAGGCAGAGCTGGTTTTCTGCTTTGTAATGAGTTTGTTTGTTTTTAACATCTATTCTTCTCTACCCATAGCTAGAAAAGGAGTATGTCTGCCGTGTGGTGGGAGAGTTTCCAGAAAACGAAGTGGTCTGTGAAGAGCCCATTCTGGTGGTTTCTTACAAAGTGGGAGTGTGTCGTGTGGACCCTAAAGGGAAGACCTGCAAAACCATCTTCCAGAGGCTCAGTTACAATGGCGAGACCAGTGTGGTCAGGTGTCTTCCATACACTGGCCGCACGCACCAGATCCGGGTGCATCTGCAGTACTTGGGGTATCCTATTGTCAATGACCCCATATATAATATGAAAGCGTGGGGTCCTGAGAGGGGCAAAGGTGGCAAGATTGATAAAACGGATGATGAGCTTCTGGAGGCACTAGTAGAGGAGCACCGTTCCAAGCAGAGCCTGGATGTCTTGGGTATTTCGGAGGAGGACTGGGATCCTAGCGCAGACAATAGAGTGTGTGGTAATTCAGGTGACTGCAGGGAATCCGTTGACCCTGTGAACGGGAACTTCTGCCCTGCTGAGGACACTAAGGATCCAGAGAGAGGTAAAACCCCCGTTGGTCTCCAGAGCTGCGATACCAACCTGGGAACGCTTGAAAGCAATAAAGAAACTAGTTCACGTGAAGGCTTGGATGGGTTGGTGGGAGAGGAAGATGCAGAAGAGAAGGACCCTCTGTGCCTGGAGTGCCAGATAACCAGGCAGGACCCATCTCCGAGGGAGCTGGTGATGTACCTGCACGCCCTGCGCTACAAGGGAGCAGGCTTCGAATACTGCTCCAAGATGCCCCCATGGGCCATGGAGGACTGGCGGGAATGACAGAGGAGCTTTGACCCCTCTGGGCACTGTTGCAGCACGGCTGGAAAAGTGTGCCTTGTAAAGAGCTAAGCTTGTTTTATGGGAAAAGCAATGGCCCTGTTCAGGGTGCAAGTAATGGCTCTGACTTTTCAGTGTGGCTGAGGTGAACAAACTGCCTGTGACTTGACATGGGGGTGGAAAAACTTGTGCTGCTGACGGGTACTTAAAAGACGAGCGGGAAGTCAGGGCTGCACCATGTTTCCAGGTGTTTCCCTTTAGTTAACACTTTGTGCAACACCTGGTTTGGCACATGCAATTTGAAATCTTCACCTTAGTGTGTTCTGGGTGTTTTCGGTTACCCATACAGATGCAGGACATGCACTTAAATTCAACAGCTTGCTTCTTTCCATCTTGTATTTAATGCTCTTGTATCTTGGAATAAAACTGCTAGGATGTTGTTAACATACTGGATATCGTCTTATTCAGAGAAAGATTTTTACTTTGATTTGTCAGGTTGTTTTAAAAGCAAAGCGTTAAAACTAACAACAAAGTAAGCTAAAACCCAAGCCTTGTAGAGCTCATCCATTCCTGGCAAGATAATTTTTGTTGCCCTGTATGTAACCATACGCCTGTTCTTCTGTTGGTGTTTCCATTTTTGATAGACTTTGCTTTGAAATTACCCTTGCAGAATTTCAAATGTTTGTTGAATTTAAAATTAGTAGTTCAAGGGTCACTACTGTGCTTCAGTGTGAGCAGTTTTAACAAGAGACAAGCAGTTTTACAAATCAGTTTTAAAGGAAGAAAAAAAAAAAAAGACATTTTGTAGTAATATGCTTGCAGAATGATAAATATCAGTATAGTTACTCTTCTGGTTTGTGTTTATATAGTTTGGGCTGGGTTCTACATTTTTAAAATGTCAAAGAAACATTTTTAAAGATGGAGGAAAGAGTCCAGAGGCCTCGGTATCACTAAGAAGGTGTGAGAGGAGCCTTGCCAGAGTGCGGACCAGGTTGAGATGCTCTTTCCATGTCTTGCTGGGTGCTAGAGAGCTCTAGCCTTCTCTCAGCTCAGCCACATGTGGTTTTTACACATCCTTCCCATTGCCAGTTTGCAGTCTGTCTCATCCAGACCCCTGTGAACACGGGAGGTAAAAGCTTCCCTGACTTTCGAAAGCCCTTGAGAGATGACACAAAACTCAGTGCCTGTTTTTTTTTTTTTTTGTCCACATCCTGAAATACATAGTTCATATGTAACAAAAGTTGGGAAGGTTGGGCCAAGTAGGAACTTGGGCCCATTCAGAACACAAATAAGCCTGGGTGTAGCTGTTACTAGTTCTAGGCATGAGGAATGGTGAGTTTTGAGGCAGATGACTCCTAAAATAGGCTATGAGGTACATAGTGATACATCCTTGATCATATTCTCTCTGTAAGGAACAAGTATCTGAATAAGACTGGATCAGTATTATGACACAAAATACAGCCAAAATGCTTATTAGGGTCATATTGGCAGCCTTATTTTAACCAGACCCTTTTAACCATTTTAACCAGACCACAGGAGGCATTTGCTGGGATAAAGAGTCAAGGTCTGCATGGGTTTTTAGTAAAAATCTATTTTCTGCAAGGATTTAAACATAATTAAGTCTGCCTGGAGGGCTTGCAGCACTGGTCCAGTTAAGTGGAATATGCAGAAGGCCCCTTTGAATAGCAGAAATTTTGTATTGAACCTGTCGAGTGTAGTGGTCTTGCAGGAGCTCTTCTGTTCCCTCAACTTCTTGGTTGAGATTTTTAAGAAAGTAACTATTGATGGACTATGTGAAGAGGAAGAGCTGTTCTGTGCTCTGAGATACAGTCATTCTCTTTTAAGTCTTCTGCATGTCAGAAAAAATGAGGCCAGCTGCAGTGTTTGCACAAACAAGCCTTGATGTAACTTCAGGGAGGAGCTGGGATTAATCTATCTGGAACCCCCTCAACTCTTGATCTTGCAGGCAGTCTTTACGTGAGATCCCAGTAAGGACTGGGCTTATTTGGGGGCTGCAAAAGAGACTCGTGAATTGTTTATTTCCCCTTCACTGTCGCACTGTCAGTGTGTGACAGGTTTTCTTAGCGACCAAGTTTTCTTTCTTAGAGTGGGATCTGTTTAGCAAAGAAAACCCTGGCTGAAAGATTAAGCTGCTCGAGTAAATGCTTATTTCGGTAGATATGGGGCGGGGGGCTGGGGAAGAAGTGAAATGTTTAAAAGCAAAAAGATCACATTTCGACGAGGATGGGATTCGAACCCACGCGTGCAGAGCACAATGGATTAGCAGTCCATCGCCTTAACCACTCGGCCACCTCGTCACGAGAACTCTGTTTTTCGCCCAGCCTATAAGAAAGAGCGACAGCACCTCCTGCGTGACGGCCCCGTGCTGTCAGGTGGCGCCGGTTGCTCAGGCTCCTGCGGGCACCTCGCGGGCTGGGGCTACCGCGCAGGGACTCAGCGGCCCCGCCGAGGCTGATCGCCGCGGCTGCGGCCCCCGGGCTTTGCGGCTTGGCGTGCGGGCTAGGGGAGATACTGAGATGGCAGGGGCAGGGCTCGTTCTGTGGAGGCCGCCACGTTGTACGGCGCGCTGGGGGGCGCCATGTTGTAGGCGGCCGCTCCGCTGGCGTCACGACGGCTGCTTGGCGCGAGGCGCATGCGCGGAAAAGCCGCGGTTGGGTTTGAATTGTGAGGCGGCGGCAACGGCACTCGATGGGATTTGAAGAAGTGGAGAGCCGCGAGGACGCGGAGTCTTGAGGGTAGCGGTGAGGAGCCCGGAGGGCGGCCGTGGAGGGAGAAGAGGCTGGGTCGGGAGCGCGCGCGGATCGTCTGAGGCGATGACGGTTACCATTCGCCGCCCGTCGCTCGTTGACGGCTGGTGGTTGTAGGGGAAGACAAAGGGCGGGAGCAGAAAGAGCGGCCTGCTTGTGGAGAGGCCGGTGTGTGGCGGGCTGAGGTGAGTTCAGAATCGCCAGAGGGAGCAGGGGGGCTTCGGATAAACCGGCTGATAAAGCCCCGTGTTGGCCAACACGAAGGATCTGTGCCTGAGCAAACGCTCACATCAGTGCTGGGGCGCTGTAAGCTAGTTTTGGGGGGTCATTGAGGATTGTGCTCTTGCTTAGTGAGGTGTGTGTGTGTATAGTACTCAGTGCCAGGAACAGTGCGGAGAAAAACTGGAACCAAAACAGGAAAATTATGTCAACTGTGTATAAAACTGTCATAAACCTGTGCTCGTGTGCCGGTTGTTCTCGCGAGGTGGCTACCAGAAATGTTTTTAACGGATGTACGTTTCTGCTATGTTTTGGGAGGTCTGTGGTGAGGAGAGTTGTTTTGCAAAAATAACACAAAACAAACAAACAAAAAAAACAGCTTTTGGCAAGTTAGCTTTCTGTTTACAAGTAAAGCATCAGCCTGGAAATATTTCGGGGGGGGGGGGAGGCTCTATAACTATTATTACCTGCATGCTTAATACTGTCTTAAATACAATTCAAAATCATATGGGTAACAATGTCCTGAGCAACCTGTTCTAGTTCACCCTGCTTTGAGAAGGACAGGTTCAACTAGATGATCTCTGAAGGTCTCTTCCAATGTCAGGTGTCCTGAGATTTGCCTTTGAAAGGCAAACCTGAGTGATTCTGTGCAGAGACCTCTGTTTTCTGCAGGTTTACCATTCACTTTGTAAGGTGAGGATTTTTATGATGCTTTTTTGCTGTGTAAAGTAAGGTAATGATACATGCTGTTTGTTTAATGCCCCCATGTAGGTGTATCTTACATGGTGATAGAAGGGGAAACGTATATGGATCAATACCACTGCTGAAATTTAGGAGAGAAAAAAAGTACATAAAACTGCATGTATTGATTTTTACAGTACTGATTCTATAGTACTGTGTTTTTTTCTGTTTGTTTGTGAGACTGATATTCATTTGTAATTTGTGCTTTTTTATTTTTTTTTACTAAGTTCATTAATACTTTTGCTTTTCAGTACTCTATATTATAGGAAAAGCACATCCTTCAGCAATGGACAATACTTATTCAGACCCTCACATGGAAAAGTAAGTTGAAAGTTTGTAAGGTTCTTCCTGAGGTATAAATTCTGTTGTCTTTTAGAGCTGAAGTGTTGCTAAATCCAAATATACTCTTCACCACCTCTGGAATGAAATGTGTTGTCCATCGTAAAGAAAAATAGCACAAAGTTGCTTTTGTTGTATATAGGAAAGCTCTGAGAAAAATTCATAGCAGTGCATCCTCTGGAGATTAATCAGCATGAGGGATTGAGGGGAACCTGCTGAATTTTCCAATTTTTTTTTTTTTTTTTTTTGAGTTAGTACTGGAATTAACTATTTCATGTAAACTTGGTTATGCAATTTTTTATTATTATTATTTTAAATAATGGAGCAATCAGCTTTTCTTTAAAAACATGGCAATATTGTTCAAGCAATACATCTTGGTCCAAGGCTAATATTCACTTCCAATTTTTTCTTTTACAGTGATAATACAGAGCATATCAGAGGGAAGAGGCTTTCCTCCGTGAGTAGCTTGAGACATTTCCCAAAATAAAACTACATGGGAGTTTGAGAAAAACAGTTTGAGTAAAAGCAGACTCAAAAAAAGAAAAAAAAGTTGCGAAGACATGCTTTTATAGCATGATGGTTATGAGTTCAAAGTAGTTTTACAAATTAACTTATAGCTGTGTTTTTTTTCTTAATCTCCCTTTCTAAATGTTTACCAGTGCAATTTCATCTTTTAATGTTATCTGTTCATCCTCACTAATAGCTGAATACATTTTTCAGAGCTTACCACAGTTGAAAACTTTATTTATTTGAAATTTGTTTATTTAAGGCTATCCTTCCCAAATAACGCATAAGACTTTAACTCTGGGATACATTGTTATGAAAGGTAGAAAAGAGGGTGGCCTCTCATGCTCTTTTCCTTTTTTTGCCTTCCCACTGCAGTTTACCTCCCAAACTAAGATCCAACATTGTGCCTCTATCTCACTTGCTTCAGTTAAAATCTTTGTGGTAGAAAAGATTTTTCTGCAAAACTTTGCCTGAGACTTCTACTCATTCTCTTACATCAGAGCCCCCTCATCTGATATGTCAAATCCAATATCTCTAATCTTTGACTGCTCCTACAATCTCAGAAAATGTTATAATTGCAACTGAATTTCTGTGTACAGTGTTTTGGTGTGAGGTGAGATGAGAGTCTGGGACAAATGCCCAATGCAAAAGCCAGTTATAAGTCATGCCAGATGACGGGTGATGTTTTTTTTTCCTGCATAAGTGATACTTGAACTTGCTGTAAGAAAACTGCAAATTACTACTTCATTTGCCTGCTACTTGGTATTTTCTTTGGTGGCAGTTACGACTCATGTTCTCAACTATTTCATTTTTCTTTTAGATTTTAAAGGCTCCACGAAGTCCTCTTCATGATCTTGGAAGTGGGAATGAATTCACTCAGGTACATCTGTTAAATCCTTCCTTGCTGATGCTCGTATTTCAGCTTTTCATTTGTTGCTAAATTGTGTCATTGGAACAACACGAGAAAAAAAAGCTTGTAGTAATAACTGCTCAGAGAGAATAATATTTGAAGTATGAAATTACTACTCAGTGTATTTTTGGTAACATGTAACTAATACTTTTGTTGCAGCTAATACTCAGAATGTGTTTTCAGCTAAGAAAAGAGGAATAACCAGATAATTTGCTTCTGCTACAGTCCATTTTACTTGAAATTTGACTTGCTAGTGTTCAAACTGGTGAAACCATTATAAAAGATTTATAAAATGATCTTTCCTAGACCTTACTTCTGAGATGGGAATCTGTAGAGCAGGAGGAGAGGAGCTGGGGAAATATAAAGTAGTTTAAGGAAGTTGGTGAATTAACATGTACTTGTTGGGCTCTGATGGGTGTGCGTGTGTGCGCACGCACGTGCACTTTTTTTTTAATGAAAAGCTGTGCCTGTTGTGGCTTGCAAAATAGGAACTGTTCTCTGCATATCAGACTATTTTGTTCCTTATTGTTAGGATATCAATGTGGAAAAACGTCGGAAAAACTCTCGACGTGTCAGCTTTGCGGATACCATAAAGTAAGTTTGTTCTAAAGGGTGCAGATATACATCCTTTATTTAAGCATAAAATGCAATTTATTGGTATTAACCTGGTATCACTTAAAACTGCTGTTCACAGAAATGTGTGGGTATTCGAGGAAAGAAATTGTTATTATATAATAAGATTCACAGATTCTGAGTTCCAAGAGAGCCATAATTCATTTTTTCTTCCTAGTTTTTGTTTTTGTTTGTTTGCTTTTTAAATGCTTTATTTAATAATCACAACAGATTATTTTGCTTTTAGCTGCAGAGTTTTCCAGAGAGATCATAAGACTGATGTGGCAGAGAAAGAAAATACAGGTAAAAGTCCTTCCTCTCCTTCAGAGGGGATGCACAGACTGTTGGCAACAAATTCTCAGCCTGAATTGAAGAAGTAGGTTTGTTGGTCACTGATAGGGGATGATATGCTCAACTGCTTATGTTGGACTGGCCAAGAAACTGTTAGTTCCTAGTACTGTAGAGATTGCATCTGAGGGCAGGAATTTTTTTTTTTTTTTTTTTTT
>VZSV01000343.1:62258-99151 GCA_013398735.1 Nothocercus julius
TGTATATTAATGTTTTTGTTCTGCTTTTATTTTTTATTTAATTTGACACATCTTTGGGTGCCCATCAACAGAAAGTCTAGGATGACCAGTTCAGTGATCTTCAATGTGACTTCTTTATCTATTCTCTTATTCCAAAATGAACACTTTAAAAAATGCTTTCAGTTCTGCCAACAGTTTTATGTTTGTATTTCCCATAGATTTTTATGTTTTATTGGAAAGTGAGCTAGTATATTATGTAATAGCTGCAAGTGCACTTAATACACTGACCTTTATCTTTCAGTTAATTATGTTTGGTTGAAACTTAGCGTGTTTTTTGTTGTTGTTTTTAGCTTCAATGAGTGGGAAATTAGTGAATGGAGTGATCAGCAGGCAGTCTTTACTTTTCTTTATGATTCTATTGAATTCACGGTAGTCTTTGGATCACCAATTGGTAAGTTGTCAAATTTGTAAGTTTTTGTTTTATGTATTTGAATGTTTTAATAATTATATAATAGAAACACAAAGGCCCTTAATCTGTGAGGACATCGAGGGAAAATAGAACAAAATATAGTCGGAATATGTAAACTAAGATGTGATCAATTGAGGGTTAGGATACGGGTATCAATGCTTTCTATTTAAAAAAAAAAAAAAATTGAAATGCATGTATTAAGTAGCTGTTGCTGAAGTAGAATTTGAATAATTTAAAGTGTTCCATAGCTAAGTATGGAAATAATGACTTGTTACTTTTTTTCTTCTCAGATGGTGATTTTTTTGGTGGAATTCCCTGCAGAAAGATAGTGAGCATGAGCTTTGAATCTCTCTTGGATGGTAAGATTCTTTTTGAGTAGCTTGAAAGTAGCTGCCCTGGTTAACTGTTCTTGGGATGGTATCTGTAAAATTGAGGGTGGTTCTGCCAATGTATTACTACATGTCTTTGAAAAGACTGCTAGCACCATGTTTATCTCTTATGTTACAGAAGAAGCAGCTCCACTTTCCTCATGTTTAGTCCAAAGGCTTATCTTCCAGTTTATTGAAAGTAAAGGATGTTGGCAGGAAAGGTGCCCCACACTCCACTACTTGCCCCAGGTAATATTCTAAGAAAGCCTGTAGCACTTTGAAAAGTGTGAAATTTCTGTCACACAGAATAGGGCTAATGTTGAGGAAAAAAATCACTTTGAATGCTTCATCAGTGCAAACTATAATTTAAGTATGCTTTTGTCATTCATTAGGAATATTTGATTTCCTTGAACATAAATTCTAAACTATGCCTTCTTCCCTCTTTGTTGTATTGATGTCTGCCTGCCTTAGTGATTTCTAAAATCCATTTTTGTGACTGTACAAGTAGAATTAGAGTTGCGTTGAATACCATTCTCTTTCTAGAGATTTAGTGGTTTAAATTGCCAGACCAAACTTTGCATTCCTCAATACCTGTGTGCCGCTCTTGACAATGCTAGAGGGAGATGCTTAGGGCAACAAATATCTATATATTCTTATGTTTGTACAATTTCATTTTAACATCCAAACTGAGATAGCAGGTAAACTCTGTATCTTTTTTGTATGCTTTCCAGCACAAACTGCATTTTAAAGTGTCGTATTGTTTGCCAGCCTCATTTGCAGTGTGATTGGTTTTCTGATTACCCACTTAGGTGCTTCATGACATCTCTTTGGTTGTGAGTCGTTGTAAGGTCCTAGGAGAGGAGATTGAATTTCTGGAGAAATGGGGTGGAAAATTTAATCTTCTGAAGACAGATATCAAGGACACAAAGTAAGTAACTCAGTATATAATTTGCACCAGTCCTTTAATAAGTCTCTGTAGACAATCACAAAAAAAAAACTTTGAACTATTTTCAAATTTTTCTTCTTGAGACAGAGATTTTTAGGTAACTATTTTTAACAATAACTTATTCTTTTTAATAAAATTGAACAGTAACATCCAAATGCATAGAAATGGAGCTGTTCCTGGATTCAGCCAGTTCCCATACTATTACATAATCTCTCCCTACTTGGTGCTTTCCTGTTTCATTTAAATCTCTCACCTAAAGCACTGAGCCAGAGTGTACCAGTTGAGAGGAAGCAGAATCACTTTTTTTCTTTTACTCTAGGCTTAATTTTCAGTTTGCTTCAGCCAAGCAGAATCAGTTTTAAAAAGCTTCATGTCTCTGTCAAACTAGTTCCTTATCTTGTGTCATTCCCCAAGGGAACACGATAAATATCTCCCCTCAGAATCTTTTTGCGTCATTGTATACAGCCTGTGCTCAGGCAGTTGGGGGTTATTCACTCAGAAAAGACCTCTTGGATGCTTGGCCTGCTTTACAATATCCCCAAATACCTTCTTGCTCAGGATTCTGTACTTAGTGACAGTTTCTCCCTTATTTGCAATAAGACTCACTTTTTTTCCACATTTGCAACTTCATTCAGAAGAGGCAGCAGTACATTTGAGGAATCCTGTACTGATGTTGTTTTTATTTTCATACAGAGTGAAGATTTTGTTCTCTAGTTCCACAGCTTTTGCAAAGTTTGAATTGACCCTGTCGTTGTCTGCCAACTACCCCTCAGCTTCACTGCCTTTCACTGTCCAAACAAAAATTGGGAACATTGGGTGAGTTCAATGAACCATTCTGTATAACTTTAAGTTTCTAAGATTTTGGGCACTGAATTAAATGTTTTCTTACCTCACAAATTGATGTGATAATTTTATCTTTCCCAGAGAGGAGGAAATTTCTGCTGTTCTGTCCAGGGTACCAGCTGGTTACCACTATTTGCGGAGAATGGTCAGCTCGATTCATCAGGATCTGCTCCAAGATCCCAGATGATTCACGTTGGACTGAAGGTGTTGAACTGGATATCCCTTGGTTCCCCTCTTACAAGAATTTATAGCAGCCTTACTGCACCATGACCGTTGTTAGCTGCTCAGCATGTTACGAATTTTGCTTAGTAGCTGGTATCTGGCATGTTCAAAGCCTAAATGGAGATGCCGCTAAAGTGCAGGAGGAGGCATTTAGGCCTCTTACTTAACCCAGCCTGATGCTCTTGGACTCCTTCTATAGTCTCCCAGGTTGCTTTCGTATAGTCTGTAACATAGGTTGATCCTGGTGCTCCTGAGCTAATCCAGAATGATTTATAATGCTGAAAGGCTCTAGCAATTCTTAACTCTCCCTTTGGTGTAGGCAGCTGACAAATTTTTGTATCTCTGTAAAATATGTTGATTTTAAAAATATTCTTGTGTGTGTGTTTATAGGGGTTTTTTTCTTTTTTTCCTTCTGTTTGGAGGGTAGGAGTTCATTAAAAATTTGTATTATTGCTATTTGTTTTTTTTCCAATTGTGATAATTGTATTTAAAACAAACTTGTGACTGAAAATTTGGCTACTCCTCGTGGTAGCAATTTAAGAGGGCTCTTTGAAATATGAACTTGCATTTTTTACTCATGTTTCCTAGTATTAGTCTACTGTGATCTGATGCTCAGGGGAAATTTTTATTTCTGAAAGTAGTGCCAAAGTCACAACTAAATAAAGTCCCTATACCTAAAAATATCTTTGAAGTTTCTTAAGATTACTATATAAGTAGTATTAACCAGTAGAGGGTGCTCCAATAGTTCATAAGCATTATCATCTTTGAATGTTGTCTTTCAGCTTGTTTTCAAGTGGACCAGATTAAACAAAACAAACACAACAGCTCTGCATCTGCAATAGAAAATAATTGTGGCAGCACTGAAGTAACTCCAATTTTACGCTTAATTTATATCATATAGATGTCTTCAAACTCCTCCTAAGGCTTCAGGAATTAAATCTTACAGCATGTGTCCTATCTAAGATACCTTCCTCTGCCTTTGTAGCACCTCAGCTGTGATTCATTACTGTTAAAATATCCATAGAGGTCATGTATTTGCACAAATAATGAAATTTTGCAATGAAGTAACAAAATTCAATTTTGTTAGACTCAGCTCTGTATTTAAAAAAAGGTTAAAAAATTAATGTAACAGCCTCTTTTAACTCTGTTCTTTCAGCCCTCCCTCTAATTCAAATTGTAAAGGTGGCATTATATCCCAGGAATTATTTAATTCTGTAAAATTAATTTACTTTGGGGGGGTAGAAATACAACTGCCCATCCGTATTTATTTCTCTTTTGGGGGGCTGATATAATATTAGCTATGAAAGGAGGAGCACTATGATGTTTTCCTCTACCCACGAAAGGGGGAGGGCGGCCCCTTTAAGAAGGGATGTGGCGCTGAGCGCGGCGGCCCCGCGCCTCACTCGCGTCTAGCTGCGCGTGCGCGACAGGGGGCGGGCGCTGCGCGCGCCGTCACGTGACACGGTGGCGGGCTCCTCCGAAGGGGCGCGCGTGTTAACGGTCGGCCGCGGCGTAGGGCCGGGCGCCGCTGTGGGTGAGTGACAGAAAAGGAGCGGCTGGGGGAAAAGCGGCCGAGGGCCTGGCCGCCTACTCCGCCTCGCCGGGCCGCAGTGATGCCGCCCCGCGTCCCCCCCTCCTCGTCCTGGCCCGGCCTTGCTCAGAGCGGGAGGCGTTGGGGAAGATGGGCGGGGGGGGCGTTGCGTAAGGCAAATCTGTGAGGAAAGATGACGCCCGTTGAAGCGAAGTGGAAAATAAAGGTAGAAGGAAAGTGCTGGGCACCCCCCACCATGCTTGCACCCTCCTCCCCCACTCCCCTAGTTGAAGAGGAGGACGTAGGGGGCTTCCCAAAGGCCCAGGGTAAGTCTGAGGGTGCCCCCTACCAGCACGTGCAAGCTAAGAGATAAGAATGTGGAGAAAACGGCTGCATATTACTCTGGATGATCTATTAATGTATTCTGCAACAGTCAGCATGTATATGTATATCTGTGATAAGCATTTGAAGGGCATATGCTGCGTCAGAAAGTTACTTGGGTTTTTTCTTGCCACCAGGGCTGTACTGAATATCCGATACAATGGCCGTGCAGATGCAGTACGAAGCAAACGCAGATACATCAACAGAAGAGGAGAGCTTGGGGCCACAGCTCATATCTAGGTTAGAGGTATGTCCAAAGCCAGCTCATGAATGAGTTTTCGAGAAAGCGCGTATCAGTCACTTTCAATATCTATTAAATCAGAGAGCAACATCTGCCTATTCTATACCATCTAGGTAGCTAATGGCTCTTGTAAACATTGCACTGGTAGAGGGACTTTTTTTTTTTTTTTTTTTCCATGTTTCCATGTTTTTTTTCATGATATGTAAATTGGTAGGGAGTCAGCTGCTTTGTAATAACAGAGCTTGATCCAGATCTGCTGAAGCCAGTTGAAGGTCTTCAGTGGAAGGGAGGTGAAGGTGTGTCTGAGAATTTCATGTGTCTTCTCCTTCTCTCCCCAACCTGCCTTCCTTTTAGCAATGTGGTATAAATGCAAATGACGTGAAGAAGCTGGAAGAAGCTGGATTTCACACAGTTGAAGCTGTTGCTTATGCACCAAAGAAGGAGTTACTAAATATTAAAGGTATCAGTGAAGCCAAAGCCGACAAAATCCTGGTAAGGATATTTTGAAAAAAAAAAAAAAAAAAAAAAAAAAGCTTTAATTTCAACCCCAAAATTTCCAGAAGTCTTATAGCTGCTGGCTCAAACTATTTCAGTGGCCTTGAAGGTGTCAGTTAACAATATCCTGAGAAGAGCAGTAAGGAGGACCAGAGATACAAACTCTCCTTTTTATGAGGAAAGACAAATTAGCCTAGGACTAACATCGAGAAGCACAGGGACAACTAAAAAGGCCTGTAAAAGTTGTGGAAGGTTTGCAGAATATGGCCAAATTACTATTTTTCATTCAGGATTTCTTTGTTAAGAGGTTTATGATAGGCAGGCAAAGCAAGTACTTTTTGATGTAGGGTATAATTGAGGGGTGGAACTCTTTGTCCTAAGACACTTTGGGACTCTGTAGCATGAATTGGTTAAAAAGGAACGTGTTCAAAAAGATACATCCATAGCATTCTTAGGATGGGCTTCGGGCTTCCTTGCTATTAAGTATTTCTGGTTTCACATGGACAGAACTGAACCCAAGGGTTGTTTACAGGGAGGGGCATTTCTATAAAATGTACAAAATGGATGTGGAAGCTTTTTCTCTGAACAGATTTTCAGTTCTGTTTAATAATGAAACAAATATCCCAATGATATATAAAAGCAAATGTCTGTATTGAATTTTATAGCCGCTTCTTCATTTCCACAAAGCAGAAAATTGCCATATTAATTACTAGAGAGATTAAATGATCAGGATGAACGTTCTTTACAATACTTACTTTGGTTTTCTTTAGGCTGAAGCAGCTAAACTAGTTCCGATGGGTTTTACTACAGCAACAGAATTCCATCAGCGGAGGTCAGAAATTATCCAGATCACCACTGGGTCCAAAGAGCTTGATAAACTTCTTCAAGGTAATAATTTTATTTCTTTATTGATTAACATTCATTTTCTTTTTCCTTTTATACAGGACATGATACTTGCACAAAAAAAACATAAGAAGACATCTTTTTGTTGAACTAAAATAGTCCTTAGTGTTTCTTTCCTGTATCACAAGCAATTCTCTTTAAAAAGCTGCAGCAATAGTTTTGAAAGCTTTTGGTCATGATGCATGAATCAAGAATTGATCACTTTAGATCTTTCCCATTTAGTCTGTTCTCTAGTTGGTTTCAAGAAAACAAAAACAGGTATCATCATTTTCCCAATCTCTAGTCCTAGTTATAAAAACTATAAAACAAAAAAAGGCATCTCAGCTCTTCAATGTGTTCAAAAATTCACTTACCTAAACTGCAGCATGAAATGCATCTTATGTGCAATTTGAACAAATCTCAGTATCAAAACTGGTTTCAACAATTAGAGTTTTAAAGCTTAGATGATCACTTTTAGTTGAAGCATAGTTTTAACTGTCACTGTAAATGTAATACACTATACTCAGTCTATCTGTTTAAGTATGTGATCATTTTCTGTTTTTTTTTTTTTTTTTCTTTTTTTTTTCCTTTCATTTTTAAGGAGGAATAGAAACAGGATCCATAACAGAGTTATTTGGGGAGTTTCGTACTGGAAAGACACAGTTGTGTCATACCCTGGCAGTAACCTGTCAAGTAAGTAGTCCACTTTACTAGTAGCATATTCCGATTTTTAATAAATCAGATATTGATTTGT
The DNA here is from genome assembly GCA_013398735.1 of Nothocercus julius. Taxonomy (NCBI): domain Eukaryota; kingdom Metazoa; phylum Chordata; class Aves; order Tinamiformes; family Tinamidae; genus Nothocercus; species Nothocercus julius. The sequence goes on from VZSV01000343.1 coordinate 69,370, forward strand.
TTTGTTTTTTCTCTTTTGGCTTCTCAAATTTTCCAGATAAATGTGACTTTAGTCTGTGTAGACTTGGTATGTTAATTATTTAATTAATATCAGTTGAGGGCACAAAGAAATAATGAGGTCATTTGTTGTCAGTCTGTTCCCTGCTCATTCATTTGTTCTTTATTTTAGCTTCCCATTGACCGAGGTGGTGGTGAAGGAAAAGCTATGTATATTGACACAGAAGGCACTTTCCGCCCAGAACGTCTTCTCGCTGTGGCTGAAAGGTCTGTACTTACATTTAGAAGTAAATTGTCACTAGGTAAAAACAGAAATGCCTTAATTCATGATGAGGAACACAGTGTATGTAGCTCAGCTCCTTAAATTAGCTGGACTGTTGCAGTAAGAATTGTTCCTACAAAAGCTCTCCTCATTCTAATCTACCTTGCTTGAAGAAAATAAATGTCACTCCTGTTTGCAAGAAAGGCAAGAAGGAGAACCCAGGCAACTACAGAGCAGCCTGCCTCACCTCGGTCATGAGGAAGGTGATGGAGCAAATAACCCTGGATACCATTTCCAAAGATATGACAGTCAAGAGGGTTATCATGACTGGATAGGATTTATGAAGGAGACATCATGCCTATCAACCCAGTACCCTTCTTTGATGATAAAACTGGCGTGGAGGATGAGGGGAAAATGGTGGATGTTTTTTAGTAAGGCTTTTGACACTATCTTTTATAACATCCTCATAGCAGTCATAGGAGGTACAGGTTAACTGAGCAGACAGTGAGGTGGTTTGAAAATTGTGTGGCAGAGCTCAGAGGGTTGTCGTGAGTGGTACAAAGTCTGGCTGAGGGCCTGTAGCCAGTGATGTCCCCAGGCATCAATAATTCACCAACTGAAAGGCATTTTCATCAATGACCCGCTGAAGGGAGCTGCAGGTGGTGGCTGTTCAGTACTGTTCCCTTTTGACTTCAGAACTCCATATCTGTCCATAAATCTGCTTAGAGTTTAAAAGTGCTTCACTATACACACAGAATCACACAGAATTACAGAACGGTTAAGGTTGGAAGGGACCTCTAGAGATGATCTAGTCCAGCCCCCCTGCTCAATAAGGGACCCCTACAGTACATGGCACAGGGTTGCATCCAAGCAGGTTTGGAAGATCTCCAGAGAAGGAGACTTCACAACCTCTCTGGGCAGCCTGTTCCAGTGCTGTTGTCACCCTCAGGATGCCCAGATCCCTCTCCGCGGACCTGCTTTCTAGCAGGTCAACCCCGAATCTGTGCTACAGTGCTATATTCAGAATATTCTATTTCATGATGGTAGTTTTCCGGTTTGCAGTTTTATTCTGAGGAAAACACTCCAGTTTACGGTTTTATGGCTGAACTTGATGATCTTCAAGGTCTTTTGCAGCTATTATGATTCTATGCCTGATATTCTACTTCACGGCTGTTCCTAGGCAAGAAAATATTCTCTGAAAGTGGCTTCCAATCTTTCTCTGCTGTTCCTTTTCTTTATAACCAAGCTGTGTCGGGAATGTGGGTTTAATCTAGTCTTCAGGTACAGCTGCCTGATAACTACTATTAATGAAGTTGTCACGTTAAGATACTTCTCACTGAATTCTGCAGGTACGGCTTGTCTGGCAGTGACGTCCTTGATAACGTAGCATATGCTCGAGGTTTTAATACAGATCATCAGACCCAGCTCCTGTATCAAGCATCTGCAATGATGGCTGAATCACGGTAATAAGATTGACTTGGATGGAGTGATTTTCCTGCTGTTACGCAGTCAAATTGTAAAACTAGCAGTAGCTGACAAGCAAGTACAAGAGTATAGATTATGTAGTTGTGAAATACCAGATCTGAACATTGCAGCTCAAGTCGAGGATGTTAAAAATAGTAACTTCTGTTGGCTGCCAGGGGAGAAGAGCTTGCATTTGCATCTTTATGGAGCCTTGCAAATAGCTGGGCACTATCAGGTTCAAATGGGGGCCTCGTTCATACGTGGCAGCGCTTAGAAGTACTTTGTAATTTGTCTTCTGCAGTTACGCGCTGCTGATAGTGGACAGTGCCACGGCGCTTTACCGAACAGATTACTCCGGAAGAGGCGAGCTGTCAGCCAGACAGATGCATCTGGCCAGATTTCTGCGAATGCTCCTGCGACTTGCAGATGAGGTAACCTGTGAACACTCTCCCTGTGTCCTCTGCTCCCAACAGAACTGATGGTTGGATTTCTTTCTCCTAGCAGTTTTATACAGATGGTTTTCTGCTTGCTCAGTGTCTTTCCCCTATTTTGTTTTGAGACACATGATAGAGTGGTTATGGAGAGCGGTACTTGGGAAGGATGGAGTGTTAACTTTTTTTTTTTTTTTTTCCTCTTTATTCAGATTCAGATTGTGGAAAATGAATTTTATTTCTTGACTCTCTCCTAGTTTGGTGTGGCAGTTGTGATCACTAACCAAGTAGTTGCACAAGTAGATGGAGCTGCCATGTTTGCTGCAGATCCCAAAAAACCTATTGGAGGAAACATCATAGCACATGCTTCCACTACCAGGTATGAGAATAATTATCATCTTCTGTCAGCATTATTTTGGAAGATTGTGTGAGATACAAGTCCTATAAATTCTTTTTTTTTTTTTTTTTTTTTTTTAATGTGAAATGTGTTAACAGTTTGTCCAGTTTACTTTTTAAAAAGGAAGAACATCTTTGAGTGCCTAATTTATTCTGCAGAAAAATTAATATAGCATTTTTAATAGTTTAACAGCAGTGTGTTGTACTGTACTAACCCAATCATGCTCATGGTAATGATTTACTGAAAGTGACCTATACATCCTTATTTGTTTTGTTTCCTTCTTCCTATTAGACTGTATCTGCGAAAAGGCCGAGGCGAAACCAGAATATGTAAGATTTATGACTCTCCCTGTCTTCCTGAGGCTGAAGCGATGTTTGCTATTAATGCTGATGGAGTGGGAGATGCCAAAGACTGAAGACTCCTTTCCATTTCTCATGTAATCTGAGACTAGTGACTGTAAAAGGCTGCTTTTCTGTGGCACTTTACAGGTGCTTTCCCAGTGCAGCTGCTGTTCAGATACTGATGGAGGAACCTGTTCATTTCAACATCGAGTGAATATATTTTGAGACACATCTGGAGGTGCAGTTGGAAGAGATTTTCTCTCTTTGGCTTTAGTCACATGTTAGAATAACATGGTTTCTTGAGAAAACCGCCTTTGTATTTTTTTCCTCACAGCTGTGGTTACAGCTGCATTTTACCCACGGATGCAGTGCAGTAAGATTGTAATATGTGGCCATAGTTTATAATTTGGTGCATTCGAAGTAAGATTGTAATATGTGGCCATAGTTTATAACTTGGTGCATTCGAAGTAAGATTGATGGGTTTGTCAAATATGAAAAGTGATGACTTGAATACTTAATGGATTTTTTTAATGATTAATTAGAAAATAAAGCAGAATGGTATTCCACAATAAGGATATGAGACTATTCCAGGGATTGATAAATGCAATCCCTATTCTTTATGTTAATTTTGTTTTGGGTGCTATAGCATCACCTGGGTTTGTTTGTTTTTTGTTCTTTATTTTTTTTGGTGGGAACTGTTGATTTACATGTGAATTTTTTTTTTCTTTTTTTTTTTTTTTTTTTTTTTTTTTTTTTTTTTTTTTTTTTTTTGTATCTCATCAATCCTCCATGGAAATCTGCCTTGAATAAAAGGACTATGAGAAGCATTGATAATATTGCAGGTTTCTGGGATTCAGCCAGGTGATAATTCAGACAACGGTATTTCTGATGTGCAAGTAGGTAGAGAACCCATAAATCTTCATAGGTGGCCTCTGATTTTCAAACAGGAGCACTTTTTTTCTAGGCTAATCTTCACAGTCACACTAACAAAATGCATTTTCTCCTCCATCTAAGAGATACGTGCAGTACAGCTGTGTTGTAAGTACACTGTAAATGTCTCTTAAGAGTCTTTTGAAAGGTCTTAGCAGTGTAAAAGTTGTTTTGTATTATGAAGTATTTTGATATTACCTGTTCTCTCTAAACTTTATTAAAGATGATAATATTATAGTGGAGGTTGGCAGTAAAAGGTATTTTCCTTGCCAGCAGTCTTTCTTGCACAAATAGTGAGTAATATCACAGTGGGACTCAACTGTGGCTTAAAGGCTAGCAGACATTAGCTGAATTTATTCAGGTATCTACATTTTACTCTGCCAACTAGTAAATCTCATGAAATGCTAAATTATCTAGTGATTCATTCAAAACTAAATGCCTTCATTCCACTTTGGACAATACTGTGTTACCTATTGAAATGTATTTCTATGCATTTCCTTTCTCTCAGGTTTCACAAATCTGATCGGCTATTTAATGTGGGGGCTTAAAAGTACACTGCTTGCAGCTTTGGTGTGGTTTCCAGCAATCAAGTGTGTTTTCTTAAATCCACCGCATAAACAAAATATAATTTGGTATAATTTAGGTATAAATGGAAAGGGACTGGGGGCAGCAAACAGGGTGGATTCCGACTTTCAGTGTAGCAGAAAGCTGTCATGTTGCATTTGGTTTCTGTGCTGTTGCTTCTCTTCGGTGTATTCCTGAAGGGGGCCTTTTGATGGTTATTTTTCCTCTCTTGAACTCAAGAACCCTTTCTTAAAATCTTCTCTAAGTTATCCTTTGCTATCCCCTATAGCAACTGCACAAATATCTCCATAGAGGGTTTCAGCTACTTATGACACCATGCTATGAAACATTAACTGAAATAAGGTTATTGTCAACATTGCTTTGACCTCAAGGAGGCACAACTAGTATTTTTTTTCAGTGAACATTTTTCTTGCTTTCTCTTTTTTTTTCTTGACTTTTCCAAAAATAATCTGAAAGTTCCTTTCAAAGCAATAGAATATCACTAGAAATAATATTAATTTATTGGTTCTTAATTCTTCTGCGTGTGTGCCTATGCTCATTTTTTTTCCAAGTGTGAAATGACATTCGGATGCGAAGAGCAATATATTGCTGAGCTGACATATCTTGAGTGTATAGAAACGTGTGCATAATTCTGGACTAGTAATGATCTCATTAGAGTGTGCTGGAGAGATGCAGAGTGGTTTGATTAATTAAAACTATGCAGATGCAGCGTAGGGTATTTTATTTTTGCCTTGCTCTTGGGTTGCAGCTGTTAGTATTTTGCTGCCTGGAGGGCCATAACACTTTCAGCACTGGTTACCAGTTACCAGTCACGGACACTCTGCCTGGCCCCTGAAGGGTTATACATCTGTTTTGGATTGCCAGAAAAGTTGGCAACGCTATTAGTTGTGCAATTTGCATTTTGTACACAGATTTAAAACTCCCATGATTTGAATGAGAAACGCAAAAGCCACAAGGCCCAGGGAACTAAGTCCAAAACACAAAGCATGGTGTCATGTTGAGCAAGTTTCTTGGTGCTTTCTTTGTCAGAGAATGGCCACATCTTGTAACTTGTTTCATTCTTGTGGGCACAGAGCTGGCTGACTTTTATACTCTTGTGTGTGGTCGGTAAAATTTTCCCAACTACCCAGCTTTAGGAGCAAACTCTTCCAGATGCAGCTGTGGTAGTGCAAGTGCGGCGAAAAAGCCACTCCGTGGCCCCAGTTCTCCCTTGCTGTCCGTTGTGCAAACACCCGAGCTCACTGTGTCACCACAGAGCTTACCCTGTCATGCACTTTAAATTTCGATGTGGGATCTTTGTGCAAGGGCAGAACTTGGCCTGAAGTGGATCAGGCTGTTGCATGTGGTTTAGGTTATCTTAGTTCAGTGCTGCTAGTGCCTAGTTTTCCCCACTGAAACCTGAGGTCACTGCATTTAGGACAGGGGAACAGAGCAACCTGATATAACCCACCTTTAACTGCAGAGGAGATAGAGATGCCTAAAGTCTAAGATAACACATGGTTATTTTCAGTGTTTAATTTGAGTTAATTAAACCCCACAAGCTCGTGTTTCACTTTATCACTATGCTGCTGACTTGGGCTAGCTGCATGAATTAGTCTTGGTGGTAGCAGGTTTTGTAGTGAAATCATGTGTTCATGCTGCGCTGTTGAAATGCAGCGTTAACAGTCCATAGCTGTTGGCACAGATTGGCCTCTTGCTGGTCAGAGGTGCTGGAAGGAAAAAATGGAACCTCCTGCAAGAACTATAAAGACCGTGTATAATCTACTGTTCATTCTTCATTTTCAAGAGAAGCATCTACATATTTTAAACATTTAAAAAAAATTACTTTATTTGCATTATTGAGCTACATTGTTCTTCATTCTTTGAATCACTTAAGTGGGCTGTGTCCTCTCTCAAGAAAGGCAGAAAATACCTATATAACCCAAAATACCTACACAGCTCATGATCTGAAGCTTTAAACAAGCTTTAGAGCACTTCATATTTGTCTGATCACTAAATACAGGATGCAAAAGTTTTATTAAGTGTAAACCTGAGATTTCAAATGAATGAAGAATAGAAAAATACAATTGCCAAAAAAGATAACGTGGCTATACTTGTTTCTTTGTCTATATGTTACATAAAATGAGGTGCTTTAGTCACTGAGGTTTCATTGGATATTCAAAGAAAGAAAAAAAAACAGGTCTTTGGGGAAGAATAAGACTGCAGTTGTGTGCAAAGCTCCAGCACCAAGCCCAAGGAAGGGATCTTATCCCTAGAATGACAGTGAATCTTTGAGATTGGCTGATAAGGGTTAGGTTGTTTCCCCAGCCCAACACTCACATCCATCCTGTAGCTGTTGGGTTCACGTTCTACACTATGCCTACAACATCAAAGTGAAATGAGTAATCTTGGCGAGAAAGAGACTCTCATCTCATGCCAGACAGCATGGAAATGAACAGGCCCATTGACCTGACTTCTTACTTGCGGATTTAATCAAAGCCATAATCAACTGGATTGGATTTTTACTCAAAACCCCAGTTAATTCAAGGCGCACTGCAGGAACCGACAGTAGTTGCTTCTGCCTCCTACCCTACAGCATGGGAGCATCCAAGGCTGCCTCCACACAAGCCTTCCTCACAGCATATTTCTCGCAGAATATTGAAGTTGAGAAGGGACCTCTGGAAATCATCTGGGCCACCTGTCCCTGTCCTCAAGCACAGTGAGATAGAGCACGTTGTTCAGGACTCTGTGCAGGCACCATGTGAATATCTCTGGAGGAGAAGACTCCGCAACCTCTCTGGGCAACCTGCTCCCGTGCTCTGGCACCCTCACAGTTGACTTTTTCCTCATATTCAGGCAGAACTGAGTTTGTGACTGTTGCCTCTTGTGCTATCACTGGCCACCACTGAAAACAGTCTGGCCCCATCTTCTGGTTGCCCTCCCTTCAGATACTTGATAAGATCCCCTCTCAGTCATCTCTTCTTTAGGCCAAACAGGCCCAACTCTCTGATAAGAGATGCTCCAGGCCTCCGACATAAGCGCTAGGGTATCTAAGGTGAAGATGTGGAGTGAGGGGGAGCGTCATCGCCTTCCAAGGGGGACAAGCTAAGCAGAAGGACGAGTCACTGGCTAACTCAGGAGCAGTTTGTCTTCACAACTGTGATTGGAGTGGCGGACCACTGCCAGAAGTGCTTGCACATGAACTTACCAAAGCGCTGAGCGCAAGGAGGGCAGATACCATAGGACTGTGTGGACTGAATCTAGGTCCAGAGAGGTCGTGCCTCCAGCAAGGCCACGCTTTTGTACCAGCAAAATACACTGTCCACAAAATGAAGCAGATTCCTGGCATCTTGCTCTGTTTCTGAACCCTGTCCCAGGTTTCCTCTTGACCTTAAGCGTGCTGCACCAGCAAGGAATGAGTTAAAAGGAGCCAGTCATGAGGTGGAAGCAAGCGAGAAGGAAAGCGGTCATGCAAGGAAAACAGTGCTGATTTGAAGGAGCAGCATTCTCACGCGTTCCTGCATAACCCTGATAACCCTGTTGTCTGTCTTTTCATGGCCTATCCCTCCTGTGAGCACTAATGGTGACTTTTCTATATATATATAAAACGGGAATTTGTATAAATGAGCGGACTTGCACTTAGAGATATGTGGACCTCTTGGGACAGGCCTGCAATCTAACTCTGCTTCAACAGAGTTCCCAAGGCCTCAACTCAGCTGTCGTGAAGGTCTGAGTCTAAAGGATGAGCTACTGCCAACCTTTGGGTGGTTGCCCTTGCCCCTTCGGGGCCAAGCCCAAGCTTCTAGGTCTGCTGGAGTTCTTCCCTGTGAGACAGAGCCTTCCTTTCAGCATATATTTCCACAAATAATTCCTGCTAGAGACAAGGGCCAGAGTCAAGAGAGACTGAGGCTTAGCTCTCCTGAGTATAAATCCAGTGCTGAAGGAGTATTGCTACTTAGATACCTCCTGTGTAAACCTGAAAGACTTGCAGAGCTGCTGCCTTCAGCCTGTCTTTCTACCATTGAATGCGAGCATGTAGAGAACCAAGTACACCTTGAGAAGAACACTTAGCTCTTATGCCATGCCTAAACTACAGCTCCATGAAACACAGTGTTTGGGCCTGACCTATGTGATGTGTCCAGAATGGGCAGGGCTGCAGAATTATCACCTAGGAGGCCTCCACATTGAGCAGTCCCACTGCTTACCAGGCTATGAGGGACTCTGGGCTTCTCACCCAGAGAAGTGAGTGGAGAGATGTTGATATTCAATAGAGACTCTGTTGGATTCTGTATCTGAAGTCAGAGTGTAGAGAGGATGGGGCCAGGCTGCTCAGCACTCCCCAGAGATGGGACAAGAGGCAATGGGCACAAACTGAAACACAGAAAATTCTGTCTGAATGTAAGAAAACAACTTTTCATAGTAAGAGTGGGTGAACTCTGGAACATATTGTCTAGAGAAGCTGCCTCCATGTTCGGAGCTATTCAGAACCCAAATGGATCCCCCAGGCAACCTGCTGTATCTCACCCTGCTTGAGAGCAGGGGGGTTGGCCCAGATGATCTCCAGAGGTCCCTTCCAACCTCAACCTATCTATGATCCTGTAAGAAAGGCTAAAAGGAAACATGCCTTCTTGATAGAGGACAAAGTCACAGCTTGCACAAGCAAAATCTTGCACCGCCAGCATCCAGCATTTCATGCTAGATGGGGGTCTAAGCATTGGCTCAGCAACGCACATACCACATTGCCCTGAGGAACAACTGTAGAGGCACTTACATCCTGGAGCCCCAACTCTACCCTTGGCTCTGGGCGCTTTTTCTGCAGGTTTCATGGAGCCTGGCCATGAAGAATAGGCTTTCTGCAAATTTGTAGCTAAGCCACAGACAGATTAAGCAGGTCATGTGTGGGGGATCATTTACCCACAGTCTTAGTCTACATCTAGTCAAATCCCACTTCTGGGGAACTCTTAATCAAATCACAGAAACCAATTTTCCATTGTTTCTCTCTCCAAGTCAGATACACGCTCATTTGTGGAAGTGGTCTTTCCCTCACAGTCTGGTTCACTACCTCCATGCACACCTCCCTGCATCATTTCAAGCGACCTTGAGGGCCAAGTCACTCACCAAGGAGCTTTCAAATCTTCACAGGTCCCCATATCACTGCCATGCCTTTGCACGCAGTGTCCCTACTCTTCCGCATTTCACTGTCTGCTCCACCAAAGTCCCATTTACCTGGCTTCATCCTTGGGCTACATTTGTTTTACTTCCATGGTCACTTCCTGCAAACATTTCTATTCTCAGTGCTCAGGGTGGGCTAAGGGCATGGGCACCGTGTCATGAATCCAGTTACACCACAGCAGTCACGCAGGCTGCAGACAAGACAAACTGTGAGAGGGATCCACTATACACGCCGCTGCCCTAAAACTCTGCAAAACCAAATCGCACTCTGAATGCAGTTAGGCTACAAAGCTACAATACACTTTTCATTAAGTTCTTTTACCAGTTGCAGCTCTTTAGATTGAGTTCCAGTAGATTTTCCAAGTTACAAGTTCCATGGTGTCCTTATCTGCAGTATGAAATACCAATTCCTTTCCCTCAGCTCGTACCTGCTGTCTGCTGACTTCACTGCCTGTCCTTCTGCAAGTGAGATTATCAGAACTGGTTTGTGCACCTGGTCCAAACAGACCTAAACACACCAGTAGCAGCCTACCAAACCTCACATGAACTGAATTCACAGGGTCCTTCAGAAAAACTCCAAGAGGATGAAAAGAAACCTCCGGAAGATGTAACAAACCTTGATGTCCTCAGCACAATTTTACTACAGATTTGAGACAACACCAGGTAGACTCCATGCAGTAGCAGCCGGCACCATCCAAGAGCAGCAAAAATAAACATACAGAAGCAGGACAAGGAAGGTAGTCCACAGAAAGCTGAAACTATGCAAGTATGGTTTGAATGATGCTAATGAGTTAATGTGACCAGCAGTACAGGGAAAGCTCAAGCCACCACCACGCACATTGAGAGTTGTTTCTGCCAAAAACATTCTTAATGTGTTCAAAGACCTTTCACTTGCAATAGGACTGCCAGAGCAAAAACCTAGCAGGGAAGTCTTGCTAGAGATGACTGGTGCTTAAAATAAGATGAGGATGATGCCCATAATTGTAGAAGCAAAGATCCTCACTGTAAGATCCTCACTGCAATGATCCCTCCCCTGTGAATAGCTGGGGTTGCTCTCTTCACCTTGCATTTGTGCATTAGGCAGCAGCAAAGAAGTCAAGAAAATTCTTCAGACCTACCTGAGCCTTGTCTGCTCAGAGCTTTCTAAATGTCAGCTACTCTTTTTGCTGCTGATGGAGCAGAAGATCTGAACAAGATGGGGCTGGAGGACTCGTGGAGGACTTTACACCCAATTTGACAGTTCAGTTATGATCCTGGCTTAGTGACAGGGCTGGATGCAGTGGGACAGAAGGTGAGAGGGAGCAGGAAAACACCTGAGGGAAGAGAAAAAAAAATATAAATATCAGAGCAAGGGAATTCAGGCACGGTGGGAACAGGACTCTGCTCCCCTCCTGCTACAGTGGCTCCTCTGGGGCCATCAGCAAAGCCCTCGGAGGACAACCACCTTCCCTCCTCACCAGGACAGGCTTCTTTCATGAGCTTTTGGGGACATAAAGCTGTTAAATAAACACTGGTGCTCTCACCACCTCCTCAGGGAGCTTTCACTTGGACATGCTGGTGATGCAATATTTGCATACTTGCTGCAGATCCCACGTTCCCAGCCTCTTTCATACACAGCCTATTCCCAGGGACTGCTTTTAGAGGAGCTAAATAAATGGGGCCATGTAGTCTGTCCATGAACCATGAAACAAGGTTGCCTCACCAAAGTGAGAAACTGTTCAGAAGTAGTTCGATGTGCTGCTGATCGGCCTAGCCGTTAATGTGACAACCAGAACTTCTTCCACTCTGGAGAAGAGCACAACTGGGGAAGGGGTGTCCTCAGTAGGAGAATATTGCCAGTGCAGCTTTCAAAAGGATTCCAGAATCTATCCCTTAAAACAATCTTTTAAACAGTTCCATTTACAATGCAGACTGCAAATTTGCACCACAATCAAAGGTTTCACTTACTGCATTTCATACTGGGCAGCCAATCTGTTTCTAATTTTGCCAGCTTTTCAATGGATTGCTGTTTACACGCTGTCAACAGCCCTGGAGTGCTGGTAAAGCACAACCTTCCTTTGCTCACATCTTTTATGCTTTTTGCCACAATAAAACACTTTACACTTTGAGAGGAAACACTGGGGATGGAGAGGAGAACATAACACTGCATTCTTCCTAAGCAAAAAAAATCATTGACAAAGTTATTAAAACAAAACAAAACAAGCTACCCCAAAGAAATCTCATACTGAAAGTAAGATAAGAATAACCAGATCTTTGCATCCTTGCTGTAGACTTCCAACATTTCGGCTAATAAAATAGCTGCTATCAGAAATAAGCTTTTACCTTGTCAACAAGCCACAAGAGGAAGGTAAGACACATTTTGCTGGTGAGTTTTATGGCTATTTGTTAGCTGAAGAAGGAAAACAATATCCTTTAATAGTTGTATCCTACATATATCCCTTCCCATCAATCCTGATCCTTTTTGTTCACCTTTGGCTTCCAGGAAAAGTTCAAAGAAGTAAAAAGAGAGGCTTCATTATACAGTGCATAAACTGGGGAATGCGCTGTCACAGATTGGCAAAGAACTAGCACAAAATAGTGAGGTTTCTTACTGCCCTGTTTGGTTTATATGTGAGTTTGCAGCACATACAGCCTTTGGGACTGGGAATGCTGTAAGGACAGCGTGTCTGGAGCACTAAGCTATGTTTGGACACATATTTGGGTACAATCATCAACTCCCATCCCTATGCATATAGCAGCATGGCTGAGAGCAGGTGAAGAAAAGGCCTTGAGCTTCCCTCTATACCTTGGAGAATGTAACCAAAAGCCTGAGAGAGACGGGCTGCAGGAGAGACACACATCTTGCCTGAAAAAAAACATACAGAACTGTTAACTCTTTCCTCCTGCTCCTCATTTTAAATAAATCCTATCCAATTAAGCTGACCAGGCTCCAACTCCACAGAGACATTGCTGGGGATATCTGGCAGCTAATAAATGATCCAAGCCTTCACTGGAAATATAATTCGTTTTGTGCCTGATTTATGGGCAGCAGCAACCAACCAAATAACAATTACATTAATGGGAATGCTGTAGAAAGCAGGCACTGGCTTAAAAGCTCCAAGCAGCTATTTAACATTTCAGAAAATGGAACATCTCAGAGATGATGTTTTCTTCTTGACAGATGCCAACTTAGCCCCTAAAGATGAAACACACACGTATACTGTGGGTGCCAGGATGAAACAAGCTCCATGATCTGGAGCTCCAAGATCTGAGATCTTTCCTATTCTACTCCCCAGCCCCATCCAATAACTCAGGTGCTGGTGTTGATCTGAAGCTGAATGGCTTGGAGAGGAGTGACTGCGATAGCTGCATTTCTGCCGTGACTCTGCACTCACAGACGTCCCACGAGACAGTGTCTTCCACTCTCCAGTCATGAAGAGGTTTTCACTGAGTTACCTTGGAGAGGTGCCAGAGTCAAGAGAAACACCATACATTCAAACAGAAATATGAATATGTACCACTACCAGGAAGAGATTCAGTTACTTAAACCAAAGCAACTTGCAACATACGCAATTGTTTCAAACATCTCCTTTTGGGCAGTGCAAGCTGCCCTTGTGGACTGAGTTGCTGCCAGTGAAAATTACGTTTTGCTATGAACAGTTCGACAGCATGGGCCTGGCACCCAGCTAGGGTTTATACATGGTACACTAGCTCGTCACCAGCACCATTTCCAAACAAATGAAGGCCATCTGGACAACTCTGGAAGGATGTGATGTTCATAGGCTTGTTTCTGGACATGGTCTGGCAATGCCCTGTCAGTCAGCACCTCTTTTGCAAAGACCAGCCAGCTCAGCCTCAAGATCTCCGTTGTAATCCCTCACTAAGCTTGACTTCACCAAGGGCTGAACAAGGCCAAGCAACTCATGCCCATCACAGGAACCAGCAACAACATTTTGGTGACTTTGCTGTTGTAGGATTTCAGCTCCTACCTGCTGTGAGTCCTCGTAGCTACAGAAACCTTTAAACTGAGAACACCTGGCTTGCTATTTTTTTTTCTTCTTCATGGGGATTGATGTACTGCTGCAGTGTGACTGTTGGGGGCTGATTGGAGCTAGGTCCTCCGCCTTGGGATCCCCTGATAAGAAAGGAGATCCAGGCAGCTGATTTTCCTGTTCCCTATTATGAAATTGCTCCAGGCACAGGCAGTTGGAGACCTTCCCTCCACACACTTGCAACCTCTCCTCTGTTCTTACGCATGGTGGTCCTTCCTTCCCCACTCTTGCTGCAGGGACACACACAGCCATGTCCTGTGAGTACTACCCCAGGTCGCCATGCTCTGCAGGCAACCCTTGGTGACACTGAATCACCTCCCAAGGGCGATGAGAAGCTGAAATCCTCATCCTCCCCTCTGCCACCCCAGGAGTACGTGACAGAAGCTGGGAAGAGAGAGCAATGAAAGCAGTAAACAGCAACCCGATCCAGCCTTTACCGCCTGCTTGACTGAGGCCTCCCCGACGGCTCCTGCATGGCCAAGTTTTTCACACACAGGCTCCACGTGGAGCTGCCCCTGGGTCAGGTCCCCCTTTTGCAGCCAACTTGGTGGGTAACCGTGTGCCAAGGAGAAGGGGAGGCCGCCTTGACGCTGCTGCTGAACCCAGGGCAGCGGGAGGCCGCACTCCAGCGCGTGCCCTTGCTGCTCACCCCGACGCACACAAGCGGCACTGCGAAGAGTTCAGAATTATACCGCTCCATGGCCTGGGAGGTTGGAATTACACATGCAGAGGGATGGCCCAACCTCCCCACGCCCTGGTCGCAGTCTCCTCCCCACAGTCTCCTCTGACTTCCCCCTCATGCCACAGGCTGAGAGCATCCCCAGCACGTGGATCCTGCCAGGTGGCTTAGTCAGAGCCATGGGCAGAGCTTCTCCCTGTCCCTCAGGAAGTTTCTCTCCCAAGATTCGAGGGCTTAGATGAGTAGAGTTGTTGCCTCAAGATCTTTTCATTTGGAAAGAGATCTACATGGAGGAAGAAGAACTCTAGAAAGTGTTCACACATACCAGTGTTTGTTTTATGGGAGCTTTTGCTGGGACGGTTTCAAGGTCCGGGAGAGAGTTTTTAGTTAACAGCTATGGGAAGGCATAGCGCAAGATGTATTTTTTTTTTTCAAGCCAGAATATCTGTTGTCTCCGAGGACGAGGCCGTCTTGGCTGCAAGGGCACCTTGCTGACTCACGTTTATCTTGCTGGCCACGAGAACCTCCATGGCCTAAAAGTAGAGGAGCTCCCAGGAGATACTGGCACCCAACTCAAGCCAGATCTTCGTGGCTGTTCCAGCTTCATCCTGGTGGCCTACAGCTAATTCTGATCTATTCTGCAGCTCACCTTCCATCTGCCTATTTGTTTGTTTTGTTTTGTTTTTGATAACGTTTGCTTCTTTTGGTAATATTTTGTACAAAGGCATCAACCGAAGAGGTTCATTTTGGTTTGGTATGTTGGGTTTTTCTGTTGGCTTGCTTGCTTGATTTCTTAATCTTCTTCCATATTCCTTTTTCTATTTATTTTGCACTTAATCCAGAACTCCCTGCCAGGGGTGGGAACCCACAAAATCTGACCTCAACTGGCACTGATTCCAGCTCTTCCTACTTCAGAAATAGGCTGTTACCTCATAAAAAATAAAACAACATTAAGCAGCTCTCTTACTACTGCAGATTTACATCTCGAAATAGAGATATGTGCAATTAAGGTTTTATTTTATTTGTATCAATCATTTTACAATCTGCAAATCCATATGATCTTTAAAAACAATCACATTATTTTGTGTAATTATTCTTAGTTTAAGGCATGTAAAAATAACTATTCCTTCATTTGTAGGGCACTGTAGGAAGGACCACTGGACAAGAGAAGGAAGTTGCCATCTATTTTGTGGCAAACCTAACTGGCAGGGGTTAAGGAAGGACTGCTGGCTGTGTGCTGTCATTCCTGGGAGATTCCTGCTTTTCCCTGCTTTTCTCAAGGCAGGTTACTTATTTGGAAAATTTCTCACCACTAGCTTTACGTTGCCTTTGAAAACAGACCTGCCACCATAACGTTGGTGTAACTAACTGCATGCCAGCCCTACAGCATAGCTCCAGAGGAGCCTGCAACCAGCAGAGACAGCGATGATCACTTCATCTAACCAACCTAACTTCAGAGCACCTTGAATGGGAGGTGACTAATTTGGAAGGGATGGAGGCCACGCACCTCATGTGGAAATGAGCAGCAGAAATCCCTGCTGCAGCCCCTGGCAAGATGCCCCCATGAATAATGGGTTATAGCTCTGGCTCAGGATTCAACAGTCAGAGGCACCAGCTTAAAATCGCTTCATATTTATTTAGAATAAAGAGCCTCCCTGGATATAGCCTATGCCAACAGTTGTGCCGGGCTATCGTTCTCAGCATGTTAGTTAAGACACCCAATTGCTACTGCGGCATTAAGAGCAGATAGCATGCTCATCTGTATGGGTTAGCTATAGCTTTAGCTACAGATATAGCTTTATCTATAGCTCAACTGTGCAAGAAATAGCCCCATCCCTGGCTTGGCATTTCTTGAGTTAACAGGCTTCCCCAGCCACTGTCTTTCTGCCCTCTCCAGCAGCCCTTATGCAGACAAAACGCCCATCATTTGGAAGGGAGCTGCCTGGGTTAAAGGCTGAAGGATTTGCCCTCTGCCATTCAATTCCAGGAAAGGACATAAAGCCTGCGCTTGGCAAGGGACTAGAGACCGCAGCGTAGCTGGTAAATGTTCCCAGCAGTAAAGCTCCAGATGTTTGTGTTGGTCAGGAAACTTCGTTTTTCTTGACACGGTCACTGAGCGCATAGCAAGACTTGTGACATGAATATCTTCAGCAAAAAGGGGGAAAGGCAATCACATAGCCACTGCTGGACAAGCCTCACTTCAAAGCAGAAACTACGTATAGTCCTTACAGAATTATTTATTGACACTGCTCTGGATCTATTTATTAGTTATTACAGAGTGTACAATGAAGGTTGGTTGCATGTCTGACACCAGTGAAAGATTCATTTCCTTGCCTGAAAACATTGGAATCAAAGCCCACAAAGGGTAATGCAAAACTTTCTGCTGATTTCCATAGATTTTCTGTTATGCCTTCATGAACAAAAGGTAGGAAAAGTTTGGAGATATGTGGTGCCTGGGTGCACGTAGTAGTACACTTTTTGGTCAAATGCCTTTTCAGGAACTTTTCCAAGGAAATTCAGAGCAAAGGGGAGAAAAAAATCTCTACTTTGGAGAAAAATCCCTAAGACATGCTCAGAAATCTAATTTGACAGACTGCCAAAACAAGAAACCAGAGTAATGTTCCTATGATTTCAGATTTAAACAATACCTCACAGCAAGATCTGCATTTGGCTTTTGCTGTTGCACGAAAAGCTGATGGGGTTAGAGCTCAGCCATAAGATGCAATTAATTGCACTAATTCATTTTTTAAGAACTGGGCCAGATCCAACCATACCAAATGCTACAAGAGGTGTTCAAAAACTATCTGACATCCCAAATCTGCGGCTTCCTGAAGGGCCACAGCTGATGCCTTTCAGCTCAGATCTCACTTGCATATGTCCGACCTGGCAGACCCTTTCCTTTTGGCTAAAACAATCTCGAGTTCCCCTCCAAAACACTCAAGTGACCATATTCATCCATTGCCCGTCATCGCAACCTAAAAAATCCCACCTCATTTCCATACATATACATCCGGCCAAATGTCTGGCTACTTATGTAAATATTGGGTTCTGAAGGCGGCCAGGATTCAGTGAACCATCAACAGCAGCAAACTCGCTAGGAAAGGGCCCTTGGTTGAGCAAGCTGGGCCTTCAGGCCTTGGATGCTCTTCGGTTTTTGCTAGGAATTGCCAAATGTGGCTCGGCCAATTCCTCTTCACATCCTGCAGCAGCCATCGCTCAGCCTGCTATCGGCCTTATGCTTCCAGAATATGACTAACCCCTTTTCTGAACCCAGCTGATACTCTTGGCCTCCACAACATCCCGTCTGAAGATTCGGAAGGGGCTGCTTAAATCCAGACAGTAACACAATCCAGCCCGTAAAGGACATAAGCAAGAACTCTCGCTTCACCGATGCTTTTTCAGGATCTTGAACTTTTTCTTTTACTCCAAGTAAGATTTTCAAGCAGTAGGAGTCCCAATTTAGGCACTTCTAAACCATCTAAAACACTTAGGCAAGCCGGAGCTGGCTTTCAGAAGTCATAGTACCCTGAAGCTTTTAACACTGGTGATCAGTCTTTCTGGGAAAAAAAAAGTCTGATAATCTAATCTTTTCTTTAAATTTTATGCCTTATTATTTGTAAAAATATGCAGGAATTATGCTTCATTCAGATGCAGCCTGACAATATTTGAGGCCCCTCCACAGCAAAGCACCCCCAGATTTCTTTTTAAATCCCGCCGTGGTCACTGAAAACAGTAAAGCCACTATTTCTGAAAATAAAAGAATCTCTTATTCTTGGCACCGGTTGAATACTGTATTACAAGAAGCTGGGAAAAGAGGACTTTCATCGTTTGTGGGCCACAACCTCAGCTGGTAAAAAAGATACTAATGACACAGAGGACAGTTTTTCTCCTTCTTTTGCAAACCAGCTGTTTAGTTCAAACTTGACCGGGCCACTGTGGGTTCCTTCACTTTAATGGCTGAGCAGGAAGACCAGGAAAGGAAAATATTGATATAAATGAGCTGCTCTCTGTTCTTTAAGTGAACTGCATTTATCTTTGCTTGTGGCACTCCATTTCCGGCTGGCTAGAGGCTCACGTAGCTCCAGCTCACTCACCAAGGCTGCCTTGAAGCTTGTTTTGTTTTTCCAAGGCTGAACGCCTCCCAGTCAAAGGAAAGGGTACCAACCCACCTTCAGATCTACCGAGTGGATAAGCATTTCACCCAGGTTTCTCCCAAAGCTTAAAAAACTTCTCTGTGATCATTAAGACATAATGGAGCAGTCACATTGATACTGTTCTTGAGCAATGATGATGACGGACGCATGCTGCTATGTTTGCTTTCTCCAAGGATGAATGATGTGGATTTCCCCGTTTCGGGTGCCCCTTTGAGGTGGAACATCAGTTTGAACCACCAGACATAAACATCTCAAATACTCTCTGCAGCCTTTCCATTTTCTTTGTATACCAAATAAACTCTTTGCATCAACCTTTTAGCATGCTTTGACTTACTAAAGCTTCTTTGTGGCAAAACAGGTAGCTAACAAACTTGCTCGATACCTTAGCATCGCACTGCTCAGTCCCCTTGAGACCCCAAATCAATGAATATGCCTCATTTTTCAGCAAAGCTCCCTCCGAAGTTTGCAAGTGTCCTGGCCAAGCACTATGAAGGATTTGGGCCAACCATTTTTCTTTTTTTCTCAAGAACTCTCAGAAAATTAAAGAAGCTAGGAAACTGCTGAATTCTGCTGTACAAGTTTTTCTGGGGAAATGTAGCATGGACCAGAATCATCAGTGATGTTATTTGGAAAAGCATTCTGGTATAAACACACCCTATACGTCCCATAAGCAACAGTGAATGTAAAGTAAAAAGGCCTTCTAAGTTTCATAGTTGGCCCAGCACTGCTTATTGATTTGAAAACCTGTCCAAAAAGGTACTTGGCAAATAGTCTATAGACAGTGAAACTCCAGAGCAGCTCGGCTCATGTTCCCTACCCAGAACATCCTCGTCCATACCAGAGGTTTGCTTTGTTTCCCTGCTTTGAGGCAATGGAAGAATTCCTGACTCTCTGGTTCACTTTAAGCAGAATTTCACTGTTCATGTGCAAAATCTAATTTTTTACATGGTTCACTGAAGACAGGTAACAGACTATGAAACCAGCCTTAAACAACCCCTGCCCGGACTGTCTCCCTTCACAAACATACCTACACCCTATGCCTGGCTATAGAAACAGGAGCTCTCCTTTTTAAAGATATATTTATACTAAAGCTTTTATACCCAGATAGCCCCCAAAATGCTCTGTGTCCTGCCAACAACCTCCTGGACACCCAAGAGTGAGTGGTGCAGTGCCTGGCAAAGCACAAGGTTGCACAAGCAACCAAGTCAGGGAACAAAATGATCCATCTAGTATGAGGGTAGGAAGAAAATGGGATTTCCGCTTTAATTTGTCTATCAACCTCGAATTATTTCGAGCTTCACACTACCTCTGGCCCAGGCACTACATTTCGCTCCATTGTCCTGATGTCCTTGGGACAGTAAGTCAGGCATGATGACCCCCCAAGGGTTGGAGATGCATGGGGTGCTGCTCCCCGCACAGGCAGGGCATGTGCATGGTTGCTCCTTCTCCACTTGCACCCAACTCACCAAGCCAGTTGTGGCCACGGTCTGCACCTGGGGATGGATGGAGAAAACACAGGACTTCTTGGGTCTTTCCAAGCACAGCTGGGCTGGACACAGCCTCAAGGCGGGGGAAGAGCTGCTAAGTAATGTCTCAAAAGCTACCACACATGTGCAACAGGCAGTTCTCAAAAGTTAGTAACTAACTTCAGTGTTTTTAAATAAAATAAATGCCAATAGGAATTACAGACTAAATTCATGCATCATTGTTTGCTGGAAAATAAAATTGGAGCCCAAGAATATAGTTTAATCTAATAAAGCATTGTTGTTCTGCACTCATGTAAATATGAGAAAAAATATGTTTTTCCTTGAGAAGGTTTTTCCTAAGCATGTGTACAAACTGGCAGTGGGCTCTGTTAGTCCAACAGAAACTTTATGCAAAATGAAGTTTAATTCCTGAAAAATTAGGGTTGAAAATACAAGTGCCAACAGTTGTTGTTATAATGTGTAAAACTGCACATAATTTCCAAGGCACAGCTACCAATCTCAGAGCTGAAGAGCTAAAGCAGCCAGAGCTAAAACAAGTGAATAGGCCTTTCTCTGAGGCCTGGCTTCAGCCACTGAGCACCTCCATCAGGTGTGGTGATACCCTCTTTTCTGTTGGTGTTAGCAGAAATGATCGCCCCCTTCTTCTACCATCGCCATCACTATGTTAGCAATCAATTCACAGCACCATCATCTGTGGTTTCTTGTCAACACATTCTTCAGCCTCTCTGGTATATAAGCTTGTGCGAAAATGTCCAGCTTGCATGTGAGATTTGATTTTGCCTTAGCACATTCCTCGGATCTCCAGGGGAAAAACACCTTCCCTTCGAGGTGTCCTATTTCCCAGCACAGTGAAGTTCTCATGCAACTTACTGAATATCTCAGTTCTCCCAGGATAACCTTGCTTGAGGGATAATAACAAAATCTCCACTGGGAATTACAAGTGTACTACTAAATAGTGCTGCCACAATAAATCATTACTCAGTAGGAAGAATCCAATCATAGGAAGACCCAAATATCAAGAACCAGCATTGCTTGGAACAGATGGGCAATCTTTCTTTATTCTCTGAACATCTGTGAACACAAGAAGGTCCTGATTTATGGCTTCACAGGTGCCCTGGTAAAACAAGCACATAGTAATAAGTCTTATACTACCACAGTCACATTCCAAAGTAATGTATGATCATTGGGACAAAAAAAACAACAACAAAAAAAAAACCATACCCATCTGTGATGCGGACCTAGTGCTGCCGCAGGACTTCCTTTTTATTTTTATTTTTTTTTTTTGGTCACCAGCTTGTATAACCCAGTACCAAAGTCCTTGAGGCATCTGTGATTCTATGAAAAAAGAAAAATAGACAATTTGTCCCTGGTTTCATAGCCAGCAAACACAGGAACCCCCACAGCACCCTGCTTACTCCCCTGTTTGGTTAATGTGCTCTAAGCACCCTCTTACTTAGCACCTTGAGTGAGTCATTTAGTTGAACAAGTGAACTGCGATGCCCTAGGGGAAACAAAAATGAAAATCAACAGCATTTTTTAAATAACTATATAAACCCTCTTTAATACTTCTCAGGCATATGCGTCAACCCACTTCATGGCAGCAGGCATGCTGCCTCCCATCCAGGTCTACACACGCAGCCCCCAGATCCTCGGAATCCCAGGGGAGACGGGCACCCTCTGACAATCTGCAGCCGAGATTGTCCCAAAAAATGTGAGTGATGTGGGGGCCCCCTGCACTCCTTGGGGAGAAAGCACGGAGATGGTGAGGGGAGATGGAAGCGGCCCCCCCCCATCTTGCTGCCTCCTTCTTGCAGGGGGAGCAAGGCAGCAGGGCTGCACTCCCTGCTGGCGGCTGCAGCTCCACTAGCAGCTCAGGTTTCCCGGGTGCTGCAGCAAGCCCGGGGTGCCTCATGTCCCTACCTCTGCTCCAGGCCGGCCACAGGGCTCCCCATCACTGCCGTGCTGCGGTGGCGGCCGGGCTCCGAGCACTCCGAGTCTGACAGACAACAGTCGCCCTGGTGTGGCCTCCCTCCCTCTGTCCCGTCCCTCCCTCCCTATCTGTCCCGTCCCTCCCTCCCTATGATGAGCGATGAGCGGGAATGTGGTTGGGGCTGTTAGAGGATGATGGTCCCTCACAGAGCGGAGCAGCGAGGGGGAGGAGAGAGGCTCGGCCCCTTTGGAGGCGGCTATAAAGCCTGGCGCAGGCACCTTCCGCACCACGGCGGTGCGGCGCGCACGGCGTGGTGCGAACCATGAGTGCCTCAGGGGCCACAGATGGTGCTGGGGCAGTGGCAGCGCTGGGGGTGCTGCGAGCGGCCCTGCAGCCTGCGCTGCTGCTGTCCTGCATCCTGCTGCTGTGTGCCCGGGCCTGGCGGCAGGCCCGGGCAATGAGGGGGGCTGCGGTGCGCGGCCGCAGCCCCCCGGGCCCCTTTGCTTGGCCCCTGGTGGGCAACGCGCTGCAGCTGGGCCGCCTGCCCCATCTGGCCTTTGTGCGCCTAGCAAGCCGCTATGGCGACATCTTCCAGCTTCACCTGGGCCGCCAGCGCGTGGTGGTGCTCAACGGCGAGGGCCCGATCCGCCGTGCACTGGTGGGGCAAGGCGCTCGCTTTGCTGGGCGCCCCGACTTCCCCTCCTTCAGGCTGGTGTCGGGAGGGCGCAGCGTGGCCTTTGGGCAGCTCACGGCCCGCTGGCGGGCCCGCCGGCGCCTGGCTCACGCCGCCCTGCGGGCCTGCTCCACAGCGGACGCCCAGGGCCGGCAGACGGTGGAGCGGCACGTGGTAGGGGAGGCGCAGGACCTGGTGCAGCTCTTCCTGCGGCTCAGCCATGGCGGTGCCTACTTTGAGCCCTGTCCCCACTTGGTGGTGGCCAACGCCAACGTGATCGCGGCGCTCTGCTTCGGCCGCCGCTACAGCCACAGCGACAGCGAGTTCCTGGCGCTGCTGGGCCGCAATGACCGCTTCGGGCAGACAGTGGGCGCAGGCAGCCTGGTGGATGTGCTGCCCTGGCTCCAGCACTTCCCCAACCCTGTGCGTCGCGTCTTCTGTGACTTCCAGGCCCTCACCCGGGAGCTGCACAGCTTCGTGCGTGACAAGGTGGCACAGCACCGCAGAACCTTTGAGCCTGGCATCATCCGCGATGTCAGCGATGCCGTGATCGCCGCTGCCGAACATGGCAACAGGCCCCCCAGCGGGCTGGATCCTGATGATGTCGAGGGTGCTGTGGCTGACATCTTTGGCGCCGGGCAGGACACTACGTCCACAGCACTCTCCTGGGTCCTCCTGCTCCTGCTGAAGCACCCACAGCTCCAGCACAACCTCCAGGAAGAGCTGGACCGTGTGGTGGGGCGTAGCCGGCTGCCCACGTCTGAGGACCGGCCCAGTCTGCCCCGCCTGGAGGCCTTCATCTACGAAACACTGCGTTACAGCAGCTTCGTGCCCCTCACCATTCCGCATGCCACCACAACTGATGTGGAGCTGGATGGCTTCTACATCCCCAAGGACACCGTGGTCTTTGTCAACCAGTGGTCAGTCAACCATGACTGTCACAAGTGGCATGAGCCCCAGCGCTTTGACCCCTCGCGCTTCCTGGATGCACAGCAGCACCTGGACCGCGACCGTGCCTGCAGAGTTATGATCTTCTCAGCCGGCCAACGGCGATGCATTGGCGACCAGCTCTCCAAGCTCCAGATCTTCCTCTTCACGGCCATTCTCCTCCACCAGTGCTCCTTCTACGCCAATCCTGCCGAGCATCTCACAATGGACTGCATCCATGGGCTCGCGCTCAAACCACTGCCCTTCACCGTCACTGTGAAACAGAGGCAGCCCTCGCTGACTGCCCTGTGAACTCCCAGTGCCTGTGGAGCTCAGCCAAGCCCTCGCCACGCATGTTGTACACCCGCCATGGGGTGCCCTGGGGAGGGTGAGGGCAAGGGGTGGTGGATGCCAATTCCCTCGGCTCCAAGAGGGTGTCTCCTCAGCAGCCCCAAGCCCGCTTTGCAGGCAGGTGCATTTTTTTCTGAGAAGCTTCCACACGCCTATTTGTAAGGCAGTGGCAGCAACCCCCCGGAGTGCTTCAGCAATAAAAGCCTTTGACACAGGAGCTGGCTCTCCTCATCTTCTTCAGGGGTAGGCTGCAAACGTCATTCACATGGGGCATCCCTCCTTGTGGGGGGCACATGCAGCTCCCCAGGTGCTCCCCAGCGCTGTGGCAGCCCCACGGATAAGCGGTGCTCACTTTGTGCTGCTGCTGTCTCTGCTGGAAAAGTGCCAGTTTGAGCCAGCCAGGACTTCTGGCAGAATCAGTACCATGGTGCGAAACCAAGCCACATCCGGCTCCGCATGCACTAATGGGAGTGTTGCTTGTGGAGCAGAGGAGGGTGTTCTCAGTCAGGACTGCTCAGACCAGGGCACCCAGGGAGATGGGGTGGCAAGTCTCCACAGAGCAGGGCATTGGGAAATGGGAGCTCTGGGAAAAGGCCAAGGGAGTTGGGACTCTTGTGTAGAAAAGATGAGGGCCATGACCAGAGCACTCTCAGGAGGTACAGGGCGTTATTAAATGGCTTCTGCTATTGCCCCAGCCTGGAGCAAGGAATAATTTGCTCTGACTGTTTCTGCAGAAGGCTATAAGACATGCGGGGAAAAGGCAATTGCCCATGTCCAAAGAAGCCAAGGAAGTGCTGTGGGAGGCTGGGGCAGCATCTTGTCACTGAAGTTTAAAGAACAGCTACCAGGGATAATCTAGATAGATATAATCCCTGTCTTAGGGTAGGGATGGCAGCTCCGTGGCCTCTCACAATCCTTTCTGAACTGGTAGTTCTGCCCCATCTGCAGACACCCTCTCCACATGGAGACATGATATATCTCCAAACTCATGTTCTTGCCCCCAGATTTAATTCTTCAACTGTGATTGTAAAGAAATCTTTCTTCATTTAGCACAAAGAACTGAAGCCTCTCATGCACCCACTGAGTAAATAATCTCTCCATGGTAACTATTACTGCCTTGTATGCCACTGACTTTACTGCACTTTCTTACCACTAATTTAAAATGCATCAGTGAATTGCTCACACCTCCATCCTGAGTCAATGAAGGCAGCTTTACCTTGGGCTATCTTTGTTCTTGGACTCCTTACACAACAAATACTAACAAGGGAGAAAATGCTCTCAGCTGAAGTTCAGAGCACTATTCCCCACTTCTCTTTGCTTTGCTTTGCCCTTAACTCCTGCAGAGACTGCCGTGCCTTCTACAGTCATAGTAAATATACTTTGGAGCCACATGAATGGCAGGGGTCAACAGCCATGGGTTTATCCCATCCTGCTCGCAAAGCTGTCCTTCTACGCCTAGGTTTCCTCTTTAGCTGAAGAGCCCAGCCTGAATGGGTAGCAAGGGAAAGTCACTGTGCGCACCCTCTGGATAAGCCATTTAAAGATATGGCTCTTCAAAACCAAATCTTGAAGATTTAGATGTATTCGTAAAAAATCATTCCATGGCACAAGCTTAAAGTCTTGCAAGGCATAGAACTGCAGCTCTTATTTCGGCAGGGGAAAAATCTGCTTATGGTAACTGCTCAGAGGATTTTGCAATGCTTTGACCACCTCATTTTTCAAGTGTAGAAAGAGAGACTGCCAGGAAATATATTTTTTTTTAATTCTCCAACAGAAGCACAGTGCTGGGAAACACATTGTGTATTTAGATTCCCCAGTGTCCAAACTGCTTCCCGTTCTTCATCTAAGATTACAGCTGTCTTTGCAAACACGTAGGTATGGCACAGCAGTGTCTGCCTGCATGTGCAAAACCTGAAACTAAATACTGAGTGGGGACTAACTCAGCTCTATGGCAAACAGTGATTGTCAGACTTGACTCTCTTTCTTCCCCCTGTTTTAGTATCTCTTTTCCCACATAGAGAAAGCATTTCCCCTAAGGTTTTTCTCTCAGTAATGTGCTTTGCAAAGTAAACTTGGGTACATTTTAGTTCTATCGGTGTTTTCATCTGGAAAACAAACAAAACACCACCACCATCTTGATTATAATATTCATGAGACTTGGAAGAAGTTTTATGCAAAAGAAACTCAGAATAAATGAGTCATACACCTTAGCCTAAGGGAAGGGTTAGTGACAGAGCGCCAACATGAGAATACCCAGACTGCCTACAATCCTGGTTCTCTCTCCAACCATGCAGGATCCACTGAAGTCAGTTTTTTTGCTAGGGAATTTCCAAGGAAATCAGGAAACAGTGCCTGTCTTTGAACCGAAGAAATCTTGATTTAGAAGAAAGCTCAAAGTCTGGTTGGGAGTCTCATTTCTTAGTCTCTTTCTGTTTTAAAAACCCTTTCATTGAATAGACTCATACTCACATCCTCTTTTTTTCCTCGAGGATGTCCAAGTTTTTTGAAGAGCTTTCCCAAACTCTGCGTGTGTTCAATGACGTCATTGACTCGATGCTAAGCTCTTACCACCCGAGCATTACGTTTAAACGTCCTTCACCAATCAAAACCATCTGATGATTCAAAAAAAGAACATATCCATGATGAACAGTAAGACAGAACAAGGAGAGGTAGCTCCTGTCCTTCCCCGACTGCTTCCTCGGTAGATCCTACCTTCCTTAGGGCTGAACCAAACTGTCTGTGCCATAAGACTCATCCTGTACAGCCTAATTTTCTGCTTTTGGGGTCCTCTTGCACTCCAAAGCAGGAGAGAGGAAGCACTCATGTGGGCCTGTCTCTTCTCTTCAAGACAGCTATCATGTCTTAACCATGCTCAACTGCTAGACCCTATGTCTGCTTACTGGAATTTCTCCTCAGAAAGGAAAAGGAAATATTACAAACAAGCAGAATGATATTTACAGCCCCAATTCTACACCACAGAGGTGAAGCTGGCAGATCACGAGGCTTTGTTTGGGTAAGAGTTTTCACCCAGACAGAAGACCCAGTAAGGAAGACAAATGAACCTTTCAAATAATGAAGACAGACCACAATACTCACACCCGGTCATTATATATATTTATTTAAACAACTTCCATTGAAGCACATCATTTACCACTAAGCGTGGCTGTATTACATATTTTTTAAAAGGCATGTAAGTACTAGTCAAGATATTTATATACAAAAATCCGCTATGTGTGTAAACCACATTATTATAAAACACTGCTATACAAACAATGTTATATTTCCCTGTAATTTCCTTTTGTATTTCTCATACCATACATGCATATAAATACAATGACACTGTATAGACAGACTTCCTCCTGGCAGTCAGTTTTGTTCATCTACATATATATATATATATATATATATTTTAAAATAAAAAAGCAAAATATCAACACACGTACCTTCAAACAGGCCCACTTTCTCCTTAGATTACAAATACTTTATTTCAAACAGAACAGCACAGTGAGGATAAATTAGGCAGCTTCAATTATTCCTTAATATAGTAAATTAACCGCAGGTAGGTATGTTTTAAAAATAGACAGGACTAGCTCCAGAAAGCTATCATCTCACCCTCTGATCAGATTTGAAGAATGGCTTCTAAAATTTCTACCCAAAATTGTACTGAACAAATTTATACCTTCTTGTAGTCCTAAAATGTATACAGTGCAGGAATCTTTATGAAACTCACATTGTACTCTGGGACTGGTCAGTAAAGCATGTGCAAATATAAAACAAAATCCATGATTTCCACATTGTCTGAAAGCTATTAAAGTGCGCTCCTCTTGCAAACAGCAGCAGCTTCCCTTGTTGCCATCCCTCCTAACGTGCATACAAAGACTGCACACCAAGAACCTAACAAGAGGAAGCTTCATATTTTATTGCTTAATCAGAACTATGGTCATTATCATATTCTTCTTATTCATAGCAAGCTAGGAAACAAGAAAACTGAAGAGGTTCACTACATTGCAACTTTCTGGAGATCAGGATGAAAACAGAATTTAGCTTTTACCTATACTTCAAAGACTCTCCAAGCTTTGTCATCTCCTTTCATCAGGTTCTTAAATTCATTAAATTCAGCAGATACGCCAGACCTGAAAAATATCTGTTAATGCCAATGTCCACCCTACCTCTTTAGGTAGATGCTTGTGCCTCCAGAAAAAGCTGTTCCTATAGGAACACAGGAATAACAGACCTCAAAAGCTTCCTTAAGGAAGAGACACACATAAAGGACAAACAGGAGTGGAATGGCAGACCCTATTCTTTTAGCCCCAAATTGAAGTCTATTAAAAATATATATGTCACCTAGTCACAGTCCAAGGTGCCTTCCATACATCTTTTGAGATGTTTCACCATATACTTTCACTCCCCATAAAGAAAACTACCTAACTGTCTGTCAATAATAGAACAAGATGATTTTTGGTCTAATTTCAGAATATATTTCACTTAGCCTGTAACCCAAAGCATTCTTCCTGGGAAATTTAACTTCATACCCGTTTTAAAGTTAACCATCATAAATGTGATCCATCCATGTAAAAAATTCAAACCTAACACAACACAAAAACCCATACAGCAAGCAAAAGAAAGAACAAATCAAGCACCTATTCTCAAGCCTACTTCATCTGCACAGATTTACAGTCTCTAATTTTAATTGTTTTGAAATAGACAGCAAATATCTGAAAAATCAAACTAAAATACATGCCTTTGGTAACTGAGAGAAAACTACCTCCAGAAAAATGCATAATCAAAAGACTCCTCAAAACAGCTTAATGTTTTGACAAATTAACACTTGTTTGCTTGCACTTGTTTGCAGATAAGTAAAGCTATCAACTCTTGGTATTCTAAGTATTTCATTTTCCCACCCTTTTTATTATATATGCTGAAACCACTTTTAGAGGATGACAATGTATAAAACAACACACAATAGCAAACATGATTTATTAACAGCACTCTAGAGTGGATAGGGTACCTGGGTACCTTTAGGAATACGACAAACACCCCTCATTCAATAACTCCTTTTTGTGAGCAGTTATTAGTTTCCACCAGATACACACCTGCAAACCTTCTGTGAAAAGATCAGTCGTCTGATTATCATCTTTGGGAAATCAGTGTTGCGAATCTGGATTTCACAGATCGGTTTAAGCAATCAAAAAGAAATAATAATTAAAATTCTATGCAAATATTAAAGACTGGATGTTTTAAAAGACCAAAATGGTCATCCACCAAGAAATACTCAAAGCAAGACAGACTCATATAATGTGCTCACGTGAAACAAAAAAAAAGACAGACTGGTCATTCCATGGAATGGACTGAAAAGAAAAGCATATATTAAGCATTGAGGAATCCTGTAATTAAAATCTAGTATCCAGTGATGAGGAGGAAAGCTTTGCATGCGCGTGCACACGCATGCACACACACACACACACACACACAAATAGTGATCAAGCTGAGTCTCTTAGAATTCAGCACTCCATTTAAGGTGCTGAACTACTGAACATAGTTTTGCCTCAGCATCTTTTTCAGTGTACAGCACATTTTACCTTTTGTTTTTGGTACCTAGAATATGTCAGAGCAAGTGTCGGTTGTCAGTCAAAGTTTAAAAGCTTATTAATCCTTTATCAGATTCAAGTAATATTTCTCTTAAAAATACATTTCATATTGTGAACAATTTCTCATTGGTCCCTTGACAGTACCTTTTTCCTTGAAAACCAGTAGTTAGGCATACTTGGAAATGAAAAACAGGAGTATGTTTTTAATATCATTAATATTTTCACAGCAAGGAAGAAAAGGTTGGCAACTCACTTTTCTAAGGCATTGGACGTTTTTGTTTTTTTGTAGTTACCTTTATCTAGAATCAGTCTCCCTGCCCATTTGAGTCCATATGCTGAGGAAAGTAAGAACATCCCACTGCCTTCAGCACATAAGCACTGAGTTTGGAGGGGAGAGAGAGAGAA
>VZSV01000343.1:103346-155866 GCA_013398735.1 Nothocercus julius
AGAGAGAGAGACAGAGAGAGAGACAGAGAGAGAGACAGAGAGAGAGACAGAGAGACCACTCATCACAGTAGAACTGAACTTCAGCTCACTGAAACATCTATGCAAATGACACTGTAAGCAGTTACTTCAGCTAATTCCATTAATATAGTATATTCAGGAAAAGTCAACATAGTGAATCAGGAAAAAAAAAAATCTTGGGTGAAGATGCCCATAGGAATCAGTTAAGTTAACCTGAACTTTTCCTGTAACCAACTGCATTTCCCAAATAGCATCCTTGTGATAGTTTGTTATATGTGTAGAATTTGTGCAATATTTTTTTTGGAAGCTTACACTAAAAGAATGTGAAAATCAGAATCATGTAGCAGATAACCAGAAGCTAACAAACATAATTAGCTGGTTTCATTTTAAGTCAAACATATCCAGTGCTGTAAGGAGGGAAACAGACAGGCAAGAATTTTATCTGATTAAATCCCAGCAAGAACTTTTCCTGGAACTGCTGATGAGACTGCTGTGCATTTTGCTTGTAAACTCTTGCAGGTTATCCATGAAGTGCAGTCAGCTTTGTCAGGATAATGAAATCCCTTTAATGGGGCTACATAGCATCAAATGGAATGAGCACTTGTTCTTTCCCAGATTACACATTTATTCTTCCCAGATTAACTGCATCTCCTCAAGTTCTCTCTTGCTTTCTGCATCCTGGAAATGCAATAAAAAAACTGATAAATAAGAAGATACCTCAATTTCCCTTTTCTCCTCTAACCCCCTAAGAGGTTTTAAATACCTCTTCCGCTCCTGCATCTCTTCTAAATGGTTCTTTTTCTGTACATTCTGAACCTGACAGCCTTTGAAGTCTAGTTAAGTTTTCCCAAGTATTAAAGAGATTTTCAGTAGCAAAACTCTATCCTTTGTATTCTTATTGAATTTCTTATGAATTTCCTTCTTTCTTGCTTCTCTATATGATGGAAGTTGTTAGACCAGTTCTTTGAGATGAGAACTAATCTTTGCAAAAACTTAAGCCATTAAAGTCAGTTAAGCATTGGTTTCCTTACTAGACTCCTATTTTTCTTTTAATTCCAGATGAAAAGATAGAATTGAGGGCTCTTCTGCCCCTTGCTTTCTCCTGGTTTCCTAAAAATCTCAGTGCTTTTCTTATTTAAGTTCTTACCCCTCCAATACAGGTTTTTTTCTTGCTATTTTCAAAAAAAATGTCCTGTTTCTATACCAATCAGTCTGTGGTAAGGAAGCTCCTCATCTGGAAGAGCTAGAATATTTCCTTGGGAAGCTGGGAAAACTGGAATTCTACTTGATACCTTGGCTTCCCTACATTTGGCAGCACGTGGTAGCCAAGTAATTTCTGTAGTACTGGGCAGCACCCTGCAGGTGGTAGCACAGGCAAATCAGCAAGTTGCCACATGGTTGGCCAAGACTTGTGTGCTTGTGGCTTAAATCTCAGCACAACACTTATGGCATAGCCACGCAAAGGATAACTATGGCTTTAGTAACTGAGTATCATGAAAATGCTGTGTGTATTTATAATGCAGTCTAACATCCTAAATGTTTATTCTATTGGATTAAAGATGAAGTAAATTCTGAGGAATTTCTTTACTTCACTTGCATTTTTCATGATATTGCAAAGAGCATCTGACTAAAGTCAGCAGCTGCTGTGTTTTTAACCAGTTTCTAACCGGCAGAAATTTGATAACACTTTCTATATGATTTTTACTTAATAGAAAATATAAAGTACAAAAAGAAGTCCCAGTTGGGAAATGCTCTCCCATAACAATTTCTAAAACACAATACACTCTACTCTCCATAATCTTGCAGAAGTAGAGCTGGAATAGGGTAGGTAAAACAACCCAAACCCCCACAGATGATGGGCAGCACTCAGCAGAAACATCCAATCAGTTCCAGTCTAGAGATCTGAGAAGCTGACTTGGCACCTGCACAGTTAAATCAAGGTTGCACCTCCAAAGCCACACAGGTGATTAGAACAAGTAACATAGCCCTAAGACAACCACGTAGCTTAAATGCACCCATCTGAATTAAGCTGCTGAATGCAATAGTGCCTGAACTAATATACCTTCCCCTAAGCCAGCACACTGGGCAGTGCACTGCTAGCACTCAGTGGTTTTGCAGAATGCCAGTTTATGAGTTGCAGCTAATTAGACCTGGTGGATTTGTGCAGGGCATTCAAACGTGTCGACAGCCTGTCCCTAGAAGCATGAGAGTATTTGCATGGTGTTATGCTAGACTTCTAGGTCCTGTTAGAGGCCCCTGCCTGCTTTGAATGAAGTCAGTTTTTCTACATGTCCGGATTGGTTAGTATGAAACCCAGATAAACCACCCAACTCATCACCCACAACGTATTCCAGTATGAGTAAAATAAACAGCAGTGACTGCTACCTCCTTCGTATTAATTGGCAGTTCTGAAGCAAGATTCATCCAGAGGAGAGCTGCAGAGTTATTCCCCAGGTCCCTGTAACACTGTAAAGACAAAAAGACAGTATGAGAGGGGGTTAAACAGGAGAGAAGAAGCAGGAGAAAGTTACTGCACAATTATAGAAAACATTAGCAACTGAAAGAAAAAAAAAAAAAAAAAAAAAAAAAAAAGGGGTTACTTCGAATTTTTTAGCATTCATACTACACATTTTCAGGCTTACTGGAATTTCCTATGGTACCTCTCATTCCCAAAGAATTATAAACACTATCATATCATGGAATACTAGAGTTCCTTTCCTTTTTTTGTTTTTGTTTTTCTTTGGGGTAAGGGGGTTGCTTTTTTGGTAGGACATTTTAAGGTCTCCCTCTTTTTTTCCCACTTTTTCCCCCTGGTCTGTTCCTATTTCCACTGATACGGTCATAATTCCTCATTATTCCTTATATCAGTTCAGAAATTGAAGGTGTTGATGTTCTAACCTGTTGCTTAGAAGTCACTGTGGTCACTTTATAGAGTATTTCATCCGCTAAAAAACAACAAGGATGTTCCATGGGATTAAATGCAAAATCCTACCCAAAAGCAATTTCTAATATATCTGCACTAGAAGATTTGCCCTTTAAATATATACATGTTTTTTAACTAGATACATGTTTTTAACTTACAAACGCTGCTTTTGCACGGAGTAATTTAAGATAAAGAGATGAGAATCACTGCACACAAAATGTTTTGCATATACAAAATTTTAATACAATTATTTCTTATCCTAGAAGCACATGACTGAACTAAATAAGGCAACAAGTCTAGTGACAGGGTGAGTGGTTACCTTGGCAATGTATACTCTTCCTGCCTTGGAAAATCCTGGGCTTAACTCCTCAACCTATAAAGAACAGAGAGCACAATAGGACAGGGCAGAGAAAAGCAGACATTTACTAATCAAATATGTTGCATCTCTAAGGAAAAAAAAAAAAAAAGAGGTCAACAAACTCTCATTTAAGTATACAAATCAGTTTAAGAATTTTATGTAGGTGAGCCTGACTTAGTAAAGCCCTCATTCTCATAATGTGTCCGTGATTCACTGAGATGCCAAGTCTGGGCAACCTTCACTACCTCCTCCAGCACGTGTGAATGTCAGAGCAACCTCATCCATTTTGCCTTCTCCTGAACATACTGGTGCCAAAGCTCAATAAATCTTTCCCCATTTTTATGCTTTTCACTTCCCACTTGTTAATTACCAGTTTCTAATCATTAATGCCCTTCTTGCTCTTCATCTAAGTTCTAGTCATCACTCTCCATCCACACCATTTTTCCAGCATGTTACTACTACCCATCCTTGAGCTTGACCTTATCTCACCTGCATTCAATTTAAAATATCCTCTACACCAAGATGCCTGAGCAGTGAGAACACAAAATAGACAGTGTCCCTGCTAGGGGACATTTATTTCTGTACACTTCATTAGAGGTACTCAAGAATAGTTCTCACAGACCAAGGGTAGACCATCTGCTTAACTCATTCATATTGTGTAGATACTATCAACAAGCAAGAGCTACATGCTCAGAAACATGATTCAGGGCATGTCTTAAATACATTTGCATCAACAGGGAAAAAGAAAGAGAGGGTAGGATTAGAATTCCTATATCTTAGCAAATACTGTGCAGAAGTACCTAAACAACATGTCCCTGAAGGCTTAAGAAGTGAGGTTCAAAAGTTGCAGCTGAGAAACTGGACCTAATAGGATATCCATCTTATAAAACACTCGGAGAGAAATAAAAAGAGAGAGAATGTTCGGAACATCTATGCCAGTTTTGCCATGGATGAGTTCAAACCCCTCTTACAGACCATGAAAGAATTCTAGACCATAAGGATTTAATATGAAGCATAGAATCCTCTGTGCACTTTTAAATGGAAAGACAAAATTCTCTGAATGTTGTGAAACTAGTTCTGAAGTCTCCAGAATGCTTTTTGTTTTCTGTCAGCCTAAAAATAGTATTGCCAAAATTTTCTTGTACCATATTTTCCTCCTGAGATTATTATCAAGAAAGCTATATCATGGGGCACTTGCAGACTACTGTATTTACACAGAAAATAGGTATTCAGATGCCACATTTGTGATCCTATTTGTCAGGTGAGCGACTCCCTTGCTTATCAGATTTCAGTACCCTTAAAAAGTTTTCCAGTGCATCTTGTACAGTGGCTGTAGGAGGGGCTTCAAACAAAGCAGCAGCAGTCTTTTTTTCAAGCCATCCCAGATGAGAAACCTGAACAAAAAAAGAAAAAAAAAGAAAAAAAAAGGAACTATCATACCTTCCATGCACATAAAGCATATGCAAAAGAATGCAAGGGCAGTGAACTATCCAGTTTTATGGAGCTCTCTCGTGGACCTGGGAGAAAGCCAAGGATCAGGATAGCGTCAGCAGCCTCTGGTCGAGCACACAAGTGCAGCTACTGAATTTCACTCGACATGCTTGTTCTTGTCCCTAGTCACATTTTGCACATCAACAGCCACATGCAGAATGCTCCAAATAAGATTCATCTTTACAACCAGATATTGCCACAGGGTTACAGTGAGGGTCGTCTCAAACTCAAACCACCTTATTGCAATCAAGTCAGTTCCTGGCAGTTCTCACCTATCATCACAGGAAATCCCCACATGCAGCTGTCCTGTCTCCCACATTAAATCCAGCACAAGAACATGTTGTCTAAGATCACTCAAGACATTTCCATACAATTCTACCTGTACTTTTTTGATAAGAGTACTTGAATTCAGCAACTGCACAGATCATGCTCAAAGCTTATGGCTGGTGGCTTGAATCCACCTGTTTTTCATCCAAACATCAAATTCCAAAGCAGAAAACAGTAAGAAAATAATAACGAACTATTTTACCTGGTAACACCACCTGCCCAAAAGGTAGTAAGACTTTGGATCATCCGGTTTCAGTGAAATCGCTTTATCAATGTGTTCCTATGGAAAACCACCAACACACATAAGGGACTTGTTATAAACAAACACCCACAAGAACAGACGAACTTGTGTGGAAGGAGGAAACGAAGAAGAAAGTCCACAATTTAATTGCCAGTGATAATAAAGTTACAGCTATAAAGAGATTAGAAAATTCTTAAAACAGTTTCAGTGATCATAGAAAGGCAGCATTATCAGCCTTAGAAACAAGAATTAATATACAAAAAAAGAATGCTGCTCTACTGCTTTTCAGATCTTTGACTGAAAACAAATTACTAATTATGTGAATAGCTGACCAGGTAATAATTATCCATGGTCTGTAATTGATGCAGGTGCATCCTCTCATCCTACAACACCCTTGTTGAGGATAAAAGGTAAATAAAAGACTTTAAGGCAGCTAAGCACTGTGAAAGATTTGCACTTCCTAAAAGGTACAAGCACACTCACATGTAACTGTTGAGAATAAGTTGGTGTATCATTTAATTACCACATGGTAATTCCATGTTTAAAGTTCACAGCTTTCCCATGGTATGTGCTTATTTTAATGGCAAAAACCTCTATTCTTCCTCTTTTTCTGAGACTATAGTGTGCACAAGAACATGACTAGACCCACTCCCCCTCATCAGTTATCAACTACATTATTGGAATCACCATCACATCACCCACCAAACCTTCTCTCCTTTTGAGACCTATCAATCCTCTAAAGAAGAGCTTAAACCTATTTCCTAACTTACTGAAATAGAAAAAAAAACACTGTCCAACACACACACACACACACACACACACACACACACACACACAAGGACAACATGCCCTTTTTTGTTACTCACCTTAAAAACGTAGCCACCTTGAATGCGCTTCTGAATGCTCTCATGTTCTGCCAACTGCCCACAAAGTATAGCATACCTGCACATAAGACATTTTTAAGAAGTCAACTACAGTTAGTTGCAAAAACACGTTACAGTCTGTAGGTATCTTCCTTCTGAAGCGCATATAGGTTCCACAGTTTAATGGGGAAAGCGGGGAACATCATACATCTTTTACAGGAAAGGGATATAGGGGAAAAAAAATTAAAAAAATTAAAAAAAATCAGCACACAGGGTCAAAGGAGATCAGCAAGTCAAAAGGCAACAGTTTGACCAGACACGAAAATTGAGAGCATTAATCATTAGAAAGCCTTTTCTCCCTTATATACAAGAACAACGCAGCATGCCTCTACATTCTGATTTTTCTTTTTTGAACTCAACAATGAAACTGTGTGAAAACCAAAGTGTAAATTCTGCTATAACTACAAAAGCCATGACTACTAAAAGCTCTGCTTAACTACAAGGTGGATGACAGCTGTCCACTCGCAATACCAGATCTACAGCACACTGAACATCTACTTTGAGGAAAAACATCAGTGAAACCTACCTATATCCTGCAGCCCAAAACTGCCACCAAACTTGGGAAACAAAACAATAGTTTTTTTTTCAGTGTTGCAAGTCAAATCCATTTAGTTTTTACCAGTAAGAGACTACAAGGGAAGGACAGTGCCTAGTAAAACCAGTTATTTCATGAGCAGTGAACACAATGAAGCTGAATTACCTGTAGTATTACACTCATGTCACCTCCCAGCACCACAGTGATTCCAAACCCCTCTGACCCTGCAGCTTGGGTAAGGTTGATGGACAAACAGCAGCAGAAATACAGAAGCCTCACTATTCAAAAATCAAAATCAAAAAAGGGATCCAAGTAAGATTTCCTTGTTGTTTCTTTTACAGCATTCATAGCTCTAGCTCTCTCAAGAAAGCATCATAACCCACTTCAAAAAATGAGCAATACAGTGGCAAACTAAGCTGGCTTCATCTGATCCCTCCATACAAAGTGCCTGTGGCTTCGACAGCCATATAAATAACAACTGGGGCAAAACTCAAGTATTAAGGTTATTATCATATCAGATAAATATAAATATATATTTAACAGCTCTGTGAAATGTAGTAGCTAGTGGCTGGAATTAGTTAATGCTAGTGGCCCTATGATATTTTCATGATGTAAACTTAAAAATCAGTATGACATTCCTGAGCAGCTTTTTTCAGTGCAGCCCCAGGATAAAAGCCCCAACTCCAAACAGACCTGCTCGGTTTTAGCCCTTGGCATGAACTTTCTTTCTCAATGGGTGCCTCGCAGCTCAGAAGGGCTCGCCCCGTTGTTGGTCTTGTGGCCAAGACCCTACAGGTCTGAGCTTTCTGGCTGGTGAGGTCTTCAAATCCTGACTTCCCTCCCTCGCACCGTCACGCCAACATGGTGTCTGATTTCTCTCTCCTACTTGTTTTACTTTGCTTGCTCTTCAATATTTGAGCTATTTATTCCCACGCATTTTCGCAAAATGCCTTGGGATGAATTTCACCAAGGGCACTACTGAGTTGCAGAAAGATTAACAAACAATAACAGGATGGACAAGAAAAAATGAATTAGGAAAGGGGACTTTCTTCTTCTGTAAACATTACATACCCTCCAAAACAATCAGATGTCTAAGCAAATTACAAAAATCTTGTATTATGCTATTTGCTGGATTAATTATTAACCAGAATTATTCATTAAGTTGCAGACCTTGATCAAACCACAAGTCCCCATTGGAATCTCAGCTCAATAAGGATTTTCCTGTTTATTAGAAAATGAACTCTGTAGAAAAAGAACACAGATACTACCAGATGACAGCTTATCTGTTGCTCTTTCTTAAATCACAGAGCTCAGTACACATGACTTTGACAAAACTACATTTTCAAGGCTGCACTCTGGCTGGTGCCCATTTCAGAAGGACATTTGGCTTCAAGATTTTAAGATCAGTCCAGACTGAGTCTCAGACACTTTGCTTTCCATATCAATCTTGAAAAACCACTCACTATCAAGCTGCCAAAGCCTTCAACCAGTCTAGCCACAAAATACTGCACACAGAAGTAAGAAAGGGAAGAATCACCACAAAGACAGTATACAAATCCATAATGCTCTCACAACTTGTGTTCTGCATTGAATTCTGGCACTATCTTCTGAAAGAAAAGTTTTAATAGAATGATTTTTCTCTTGCTATAGTTTACCTAATTTTATATTACTCTTAACATTGCTACTAGGTAGGGTTACAGGCAGTGTGGGGAAATAAACAGAATTCTGATCAATGTGACCAATCCTGGAATCAAGAGAATCTATAATGTATTTTGAAACTATGTATTATCCAACAGCTCTGGTTTTTCATACACTGTGTATCTGTATTTCATATACTGTGTAACATCTTATATTTTTTTCCTTCAGGGGAAAAATTAGTGTAAAAACAGACTGTAATTAGAACAGCCTGTGACCAGTCCACTACTCAGACAAAGATGGAAAAAGAACAATTTCCTGTTTTATTCACGATAGAAAATAACTATTTCTATTACTGATAAAGGTAGCTATGTATTCCTTTCCAATAAACCCCATTCCTCCCACATGCAGCTCTGCTATGTCCTTTCTGCAGTTGCTCTTTTGAATTAAAAGCAAGAGGCAGATGTGTGCAAAGACAAGAAGCTTTGCATCTGTTCAGAGGAGCGACAGGTCCAAAGGGAAAAAAGCTCGTGCACTCTTTCAGTAAAACTGTTCCAAAAAGAGGGAGGCCCACGTTGCAACAGAAGCATCGGGCTCAGCTCTAAAGGCTCAGGATTTGCTGTTGGAGACAAATGACTAAATATCACACTACTGCCAACACAGCCAAGATAGCATTAAAAAAGCCCATGGATTTAATGGAACCATACTGAGGTTCTAACACAAAATTCAGGATAAAGAAACAAAAAAACAGTATCAACTTTAGTAACACATAGTCCAGTCCTGAAAAGTTCACACAAATAATCAGAATCTACTCACATTTCAGCCAAACCTCAGAAGCCAGAGCTCCTCAAAAACCCTTGGGTCAGCTAGTTTCGTACACAATAAAACTCTGGTTTATAAAATTAATCCATCAATATTACACTTTGAAGTGGAATTCCGCTCTGTAAAATAACAAAAGCTCAAGTACTAAAGAAGCTTAAAACTTTCTGAACAGTCAATGGGGTGACTAAAACGCACTCCTTCAAGAAGCTCAAGCATCTGCTTGAGGCACACTGCCTCCCCCAGGACTCTTGCTTTATATCAATAGTTAATTTGACAAGTGCTTTTTATGACTAAGAACTAAAATACACAGCCTTTTTAAGGCCATAAATACATTTATTCAGAAGTCATTAGTCGAAACAGATCTCCAGGTACAACTATTCATCTCAGAAGAGCATAGGTCTCCTTTGGTAAAGACATTTAGCACCCTGTTTTTTTCTGACAAAAATATAACAACTTCCACTTAAATTCTTGTTCTTTTACTGTTTTGCAGACAATCATGCCTGCACTGTAACTGCTGATCAACACTGCTTACCAAGCAACTAACCCAAAGACCAAAAAAGCGTATTGCCTGCCACTATTTTGTCTGTACCACTGCAGGAACTATATTGCAGTATATTTTTGCACAACAACAATCTGTTCAACTGCTCACACACAAGCACTCTTCCAAAAAACAATCAAAAACAAACAAAAAACCCCACAACACTTCAGCAAAAAAAATGCAATTAGTTACATTAACTGCTGTGTGTACTGAAGTGAACCAAAATGCCAAAAAACAACTCTAAACTTAGTTTTGGCAGATTAATTTATAAATAACCATTTTTTTTTGATCTAAAGGTACCAAAGACAAATGCGTAGCTGCAGAACAAACTGTATTATCTGAGTTCAATGTTCAGTTAGCATTTTCTGCTACTTAATTCCAAAATTGTAACTCCTAGCAGAGTTTTGACTCCAGTGAGAGTTTAGATAACATTTATGTAAGGAGAAAATAACAGCAATTTATTTGGAAATTGTAGAACATAAACACACAAATTCATCTTTTTCTTTCACCATCAGATTATGTGTTTTTGTGTACAAATTCCAGGGTTCAGTGACAGACATCACAATTACACCAATCTCTTAATTAAAGAAGCATCCTGTCCTCACAAGGAAGGAGGGATTGTCCAATATCCTCTCCACTCCAAGACAGCTGGTGCATCCCTGCACACTTCTTCCTTTGATGTTCCTTTTAATTGTACATGCCTTTGAAATGTCAGTAAGGGAGCTTATTGTACTCATTCATCTCAAACTCATTTTGTCAATAGCCAATTTTTCTGAACTCATCTGGAAGCTGATCCTTCACTGTCATCAGCATGAAGTAAGTGCAGACTGTTAAAAAACCTTGACATCATCTGCTCTAACTACCCACAGAAATTCACTAACCTACTTGTTAGCTTCTGTTCAAGAAGACTTCTGAACAATTGCTTTCTGTGAGAAGTTCGCAATTGAATTGCCACAAGTTAAGCAAATCAAAGTTTGTC
Organism: Nothocercus julius; assembly: GCA_013398735.1. Classification (NCBI taxonomy): domain Eukaryota; kingdom Metazoa; phylum Chordata; class Aves; order Tinamiformes; family Tinamidae; genus Nothocercus; species Nothocercus julius. The sequence continues at coordinate 114,137 of VZSV01000343.1, forward strand.
TCTGTAACTGACTACAACCTGTCAGGCTATTAGTTATGCCAATTAACAAAAGCTGTTAATAATGGCTTTTTAAGGAAAATAGCGTGAGTACAGTATGCTCCCAGTAGGAGGCAAATGACCTTTTGTATTTTTTTAATGCAGCTTAGCTCACACATTATTCCTTTTCCAATGTTGCTTAAGAATGAGAACTAAAAGTTACATACCACTGGTGACACTCAGCACTTTGATCCCATTTCTGTAAGGCAGCTTCTATTTCTTGTTTCCCTGCAGAGAAATTCAGAGGTAAGAAATTCAGTCACCATTTCTCCTAACTCCTTTCTCCCGTCTGTTAGAGTAAAATAATAAAATGGCATAAAGCTGTATACATCTCTTAATTCTGGAATACTTTGGCCTGAAAATGTCCTGTGAACAATTACACATTATTATTGCAATTATATGGAGCATCTAACAGTGCTTGAAGAGATCATGCAAATTTAAGCACAGTAGCAAATTTACCGACAATGTGGTTTTGCCATGTTTGAAAGAAAAGTTTAAAATGTTTTAAACAGCTATAATGGTTTTCAGAAAACAACAATTTAGATTACTGGGGCAAAACAAAACACTCAGAATAGTCTTGTGTATATTAAATTATTATTATTTTTTTTAATTCTGCACCACCTACAGTGTTATAGACAAACAGACTTGAGACAGCAAAGGAGAATCAGAAAATAAAACCGAACAGATTTCCAGATTTCAGTAAGTAGAGAGACATTTAAAAACCTAGGGCTTTTTGTTTAATTGTTTTTACACCTGAACATCATGGTAACGCAAAAAAAGTTAAGTAAATTACAGCAAAGATTTAGCTCATCACACTTGCATTCTGTGCAGTATTTGGTTTGAGACAACACTTACACAGCTTTGGTTAGCCCTGGGTTTACCTACCTTTTCTGTTTTTCAGAAAGCAAAACTTCAACACATACTACAGCAGTAGTGTTACTCACTTCCTTAAGGAAAAAGGAAGATCTACAACATGGTTTTCAACACAGAGTTATAAATCTGAAGCGTAAAGTCAGCTTCAAACATGGCCAGCCCTGAAGACACATTTCCTTACCATCAGATGCATATGATTTCTTCTCCTCTGCATCTTCCGCGATTTCACACATATCACTATACGCTCGGGCCAGGCGCCAGAGGAAATCTTTCTGGTCTGCGTACTGCAATAAAAGCACAAATCTGATATATCAGCTCTGTGGGAAACCCATTCTGCCATTAACAGAGGACATAAGAAAGAAAAAACAAGTGTGGACATATACAACAGGAGTCACACAGACATATTTTGAAACCTTAAAAAGGCAGCAAACCTATAAAAACTTAAATGGAGTAAAAACATAAAACCCAACCACCTAACTGCCTCATTGGCTTGTTTTGCAACAAATTTCAGAAGATGACAGGCCTGCCATTCTTTCCTCATGAGGAGGAAGAAGAATTTGCCTTAGAATTAGAATCTGATCAAATAATATGTTATTCCTTTCCCTGCATTTCTGCTGAAAATGTGATTAGTGATTCTGTTGGGAGGGAGTCACTGGAAGCAGGTCCAATTGTGCAGAATCTAGACCCTGCTAAGATACATGATTTCCTCTCTCCCATCCATTTAGTTAAAAAGCACAAACCATTGCTGGACATATAGAAAGTCAACCTTTACCACTAGTTTGTTATTAAGGAGCAACTGGAATCCTTCTCTCTTCTCCTGCTCATCTCCATTATGCAGCTGGTCAGCCTGCTGCAGGAGATGACCCATTCCTTCCTCCACTGAGGAATCTGAGATTAAATGAATGTCATCCTCGTTGACCAGGTCCAGGGAATCCCTTCGTGCAGTCCTCACTGTTTCACAGCTCACTTCATCTTCTCCTTCCTCACTCTCTTGCTCTGACTCCCGATCATAATCGGACTCAGCATTGGCTGTGGTGTACCTTTCAGAAACAAACATACTGCAAAATTAGACTGAGCAGATATAAAACCGCCATAGAAAGCAAGCAGTTCTTTTAGGCTTTTTATTTTTTTAAGGATTAAACATATTCCAAACAGACCTGGGCCACACCAAGGCATGCATTAAAGAAGAGAATTTCAACACTTGATCTAACACACTCACCCGTGTAGAAGATGTAATTTGAGCGTTCTAATCATATTCTGGAGATTTTCTAGTAGCAGTAGCATACTGTCTGAGCTCCAAATATGAAAGAGCTTGTTCACACTGATGTGTGAACAGGTGTAAAACAGTAGAAGAGTGATCAAAAGCATTTCACATGAGAAGTCAAGCAGATGAGCCACACAAAGACAACACAAGTGCACAAAAACCCAGGCAATGACTATCTGCTAAATTGGTCAAGTGAAAGAGAACTAAGTTTAGATGAAACTTTCTGAAAATGGCTAAAATAAACATTTAATTCTAGATGCTCTGTACAGCTGCTATCTCAGCAAACTTTGCTCAAGCCTTGTGCTGAACTTTAAAAGCTCCACGTTACTATTTGAACTCATTGCAACCATGAAGGACAGGGAAGGCATTAGGTGCTGTATTCCCTTCAGGCAACTTGAGGAAATTGCCAGATCATCTCATTTACTCTGCCTGAATTTCTCACTGCTCTCCATAGGAAATTATAGCACTCTGTGTGAAGCTATCTTCATCTGGAAACAAAGATATGTGACCAAAGTCCATATCTAAAGAAAGCAGCTACAGCAGTTTGGCCACACACAGATAAACAGACACACGTGGCCTCTCAGAGCTACAGTTTTCCAAGAACCATTAATTATGATCAAGCATTTACCCTCTCTACTAGAGGGTAAATGAATACCCTCACTCACCACAACCTCTAGCCCTCGTTTGTAGTTTAAAACACACACCAGTTTAAGCAGCACTGCATTTAACGGATAAGAAACACATGGAGCTAGATGACCCTAGCATTGCTTCCCTTGGCTGCTTTGTTTTCTGTACTTGAACACCATCTCTTCAAATTCTCTCTGCAGTTCAAATTAAGCATGATCAATAGTGCACATAACATCATAAATGAAAAGTTTCCAGAAAGATGAAGGGATTTGAATTTTAACTGCAAATTTTCCCAAGTTTATGATGATGGAAAGTTCTTAAATGCTTTCGTACATTAACGTCTTGGCTAGCACACATCCTGAATGAAAACATCATATCTGGAACTAAAAAGCACACACAAACAGGAGACAAAGAGTCCAAAAAACTATGCAATGCCAAAGCAATACAGAGAAATCAACTTCCATAAAATGGCCTGAGACATTTGACTCCTGAAAACTTGTGATGATTTTGGTCAATTGTGTAAATATCTTCTCTGATGTAATATACCTACATGGTTTAGAAAAAGAAACTGTAGCAGAACTTCATTCTCCTAAATTTAATTAAGGCAATTACCAGAAATGAATACACTGCTGAAGTTTCTGCTGAGGGTAGTTTTATTCTTCCTTCCAGCTGCTGCTAAGAAAATTAAGGAGCCTTTTCCAAAAAGTGTATTTCCTACACAGATTTTCTATTAAAAAAAAAAAGCTTAGCATTTGATCTCTAAAAGGCAACATTGCACGTTATAGGCATTTGTTCCTGAACTCACTAATGTTACACATATTTTGACCATTTGACCTGAGTCAAATGATTACTACTCAAACACTTTTTTTGAAATCGAACGAGAGCCGCTTATTCACTAATTCTCCACACCAGTTCTTAAAGCTATTCTACAGGTGTTAAATAAAATGTGAGAACTCCACCAACTATCACCAGCTTCATAATAAAATAACAAGGTTTTGCAATAAAATATATCCCTGCTCCACAGTTCACAGAGGCCTGGGGAGATAGGCTGTATAAATATCAAGCAGCTGGTTAGCCTCTATAATGACTTAAAATTAATTATTTTCTAATGATCAGATTATACTTGGGTCTGGTATCTGTTGAAGAATACCATCATTTTTGGCAAGCTTCAAAAAATATCTGCCGACACCCTTTATAAGTCAAGGCATCTGTCTTCAGGACCAACTATAGATTACAGTCTTAATACACCTTCATCTTGCACCTTGTTATTCTTGAAATCTTGCATATCTCTCCATCACGAATCATTCACTCTCTTTGAATTTCCTTTCATACAATCACTCTGAAATCCTGTGCACTCCAAACAAAAAAAAGCAGCTGGATAACCTGGATGGGACTGAACTCATCTGTGCTCCATTGAAGATACTAAAAAAAAAAAAAAAAAAAAAAAAGTGCCTTTGTGAAAGTGACAAAGACTGTGCCCTTTGTCCTGGGAGCCTCATACAGTAACTGCTTTGTCCTGTCCTTGCTAAGCCCTTTTACAGAGGGTAGTCTGCGCTAGCTGACTGGGCTTCTAGCAGAATGGTTCAGCAGAATGGTACAGCAGAGGATTCTGCCTGCCTTGCTCCCAGCGGTATCAGTTATTCCTCTCTTTAAACTGCCACGAGCCATCCAGACTGCGGATGAAATGCCACTGGAAGGCTCCAGCTTCCTTCTTTAAACAGTCACAAGGGTGTCAGAAAGAAAGTTTTCCTTAAAAAATACAACAGGCAGACTTGCTACAAGAAGGGCAAGTGAACTTTCCTTTGTTATAGATTGCTCATATGTAAGTAATTGGGCATCAGACCCCATAAAAACAACTTTTAACCCGGTGTTCTGCTTACCCTCCTTCGCTTTCACCATCATCTGTATTAGCTGCTCCTGAGCTGGCTGTGAAATAAATGGAACTGGAGCCTGCGGAATCACTTCTTTCTCTGGGAAATGGGAACCGCCTTCGGCGAGTTACTTTGTGGGTTTCTTCTAGATGGGACCTTTAAGAAAGGCAAGGGTGGTGGGGGGGAAGCACATATTTGATACTGAAGGGCCATAGTAGACATTTTATTATCCTCTCTCTAGTACATTCTACCCAATTCCTAAGGTTAGGTGCTCTTGCTTATAGAGAGATCTTACTACCAGAGAATAAACATTGTATATTACAGTTAAAACCAGTCTGACTACAGCAATCCACAGTCAAAGGGACAATCACAGCATGTGCATTCCTATGATTTCGTCAACAAAGGAATCCTGAAAGATCTCGCAGCATACAGGACCTTTTACATCCTACCAAAAGTTGCCTACAGTTGGCAGTAACATGAAATTACAGAAAAAGTATTCTACTGTTTACCTCCAGATTTGACATACTCTTAATCAATACTAGTTGTACTTCTGTGAATATATACATTTTCCATGTGTAAAAACATACAACTATAGAAAAATACTGAAAGGGACAGGACCGATACTAACTTGATTTCACCAACAATTTCAGCAGCTAAACACTGCAAGCTGTTTCGTAGCTCTTCCACTTCTTGCCGCAGCTCTGTAAAGTTCCTCAGTATGAAGTCAAGGCGGTCCAGCACCTGCTGCTCCTCATGAGTTAGAAGAGAAGTGTATATAGCACCATCTCCTGCCTCCATAGGAAGCTGTCTTCTGAGAATGGCTTAAAGAAGGGAAAGGGGGGAAAAAAAAGTTAGTTACATACAAATGGGAAAGGATTCAAAACAGAAAATCCTGACCCTGGTAAATTTTTGCTTCCAGAAAGTGACAGAGAATATGAGGTTTGCTCTTAGCTATTGATACTGGTCCTACGGTTTTTGTTTCTTTAACTCTTTTACCATTCTTTTCTCTGATGCCAACCTATAGCCACACTGAATATAATTTCAACGTTAACTAGGGGTAAATAGAGTTCTTTTAACATTACTACAAAAATCCCTTTATTAAAACAAAAAACAACAAAAAACAGTTTTTGTCTTACTGAACATCACAGAGACTACTTATTGCATTTGCATTCTATTGTATTATTGCAATTGCTTTGTACTACTGAGTATCTAGGACCTTCACTGACCTCTCTTATCTCTTACAGATTTAGTAGCACAAAAAGAACACGGTTGGATCTACAGGCTTTGCACGGTGCTTGCTCAAAAACCTCACAGAAAGTTGTGTTACTCGAGGGACAAAGACGCAGCGGGGTCCCTACCCTGGCTCCGCTGCCGCGGGGCCTCCACAGCGCCGGGGCCCAGCTCGCCCGCTCCCTCGCGGCCCCTCTCCCGCCGCCAGGGCCGCCGCCGCAGCGCCCAGAGGAGCCCGATACCCGCCACGGCTCCCAGTGCCAGCCCGAACACCAGCCGCCCGCCGCCCAGCCGGCCCATGGGTGCTGGGCGACGGCGCCCGCGCTTCCCGGGGCGGCTATGCGCCCTCTCGGAAGCCGCTGGCGGGGAGGGAAGCGGCGGGGAAAGGGCCGCCTGCTGCTCCCCTCCGCGCCGTCGCCGACCAGGCGCCGCCTCCCGCGCGACGCACGGAGATGACGAGCGCAACGCGCCCTCTGCCCCGGGGCGGACCGCGCGGCGGTGGGGCGCGGGCAGGGCGTTCTCGCAACGGCCGCTTCATCTAAACTGTCGTTCCCCTCGCAACTGTCACCGCCTTCATAACCGTCGTTCCCTCATAACCGTCGCTCCTTCAAAACTATCACCCCTTCACAACCATCACTCCCTCACAACCGTTGCTCCTTCATAACCATCACTTCCTCATAACCATCACTCCCCTCACAACTGTCGTTCCCTCATAACCATCGCTCCTTCAAAACCAGCACTCCCTCGTAACTGTCACTCTCGTAACCATCGCTCCCCTCACAGCTGTCACCCCCCTCATAACCGTTGCTCCCCTCACAACCATCGTTCTCTCATAACTGTCGCTCCTTCAAAACAGTCACCCATTAATAACCATTGCACCCCTCATAACTGTCGCTCCCTCATAACCATTGCTCCCCTCACAACTGTCATTCCCTCATAACCATCGCTCCTTAAAAACTGTCACCCCATCATAGCTGTCGCTTCCTCATAACCATCACTCCCCTCACAACCGTCATTCCCTCATAACCATCATTCCCTCATAACTGTCGCTCCTTCAAAACCGTCACCCCTTCACAACCATTGCCGCCTCATAACTGTTGCTCCCTCACAACTGTCACTCCCTCATAACCATCACTCCTCTCACAACCATTGCCCCTCTCATAACCGCCACTTTCTCATAACCGCTGCTCCCTCATAACCACTGCTCCCTCAAAACTGTCACCTCGTCATAACCGTCACATAGCCATAACCATCTCAGCGCCACACCTGCGCCACAACCACACCGCCATGACCAGCACAGTTGTACTGCCTCACCACTGCACACTACAGCTACACCACTGTCACATCACTTCATCCACCACACTGCCACTCCCACCACCAGGACTGCTGCACCACTGCCACAACCAGAATGGCGGCAGCACTGCCACTACAACTGCCACACCATTGCAACTCGTATAGCCACACCACGGCCGTACTGTCACGCCACCACAAACAGTGTAGCTATACCACCACCAGAAATGGCCACACCATCACAACCAGTGCAGCTGCACCACTGCCACACCACCCCAACCGGTACAGCCACTACTGCTGCCACACTGCTATACCACCGCAACTGCTACAGTTGCACCACCACAACCATCACAGTACCAGAGCTGATATAGCTACACCCAATGTAATACAGTTACTGCAGCTATACCACCACAACACCAGCATGATCTCCACAGCTGCAGTACTGCCACACCAGTGCAACTCCTGCAGTTACACCACCACCACATGGCCTCAGCTGCAACATCTACACCACTGCTGCACCAGTTGCACCAGAGTCACAGCGCAACTGCTACAGCACTGCACCACCACCACCACCATCTACCTTATCACAATTGCTACAACTGTCGCACACCAGCATGGTTGCTACAACTACATCACCACAAGAACCATTAGAGCCACACCGCATCAGCACAGCTCCCATGGCTGCGCTACCACACACAATCAGTGCAACTCCACCATCACCTTACCAGCCCAGCTTTTGCAACTACCCAACCGCCTCACCACCTTTCCGACTGTTTTGCTACTGAGAGTGCTTTGGGTGAAAGCCGTTTTTACTGTGATAAAACCTTGGCACAGAAATGGATAGAGAAGGCTGGATTTTGGAGTGTATTTTATGTGGCTCAGTTATTACTTCCAACCCTACTGCCCTCAGTAGAATGATGCCATTGGCTTATGGCAGAAAGAATTCATCATCCGGCGGATATTAAAGATGATATCTAAGTAATAACACACCAGTGCCTTACTGTAGTTCTTCCTTGTCTTGATATGCAGATAGCTGGTGTGGGAAAGTAATAAAAGCAATCTTTCCGAAAGAAAGATTTTCTAAACGTGATAGCTACTCTTCCAGTGCCTTTGTTTTTCCTCCTTAAGCCCCTTACATTACCAGAAAACAATTGCATTTTGGTAGGTAGGTGCAGCATTGTAAAATCCTACAAGTCCCACTGGATTTTACATTCTTTTTTTCTTTTATTTCTCACTGCAGAATGTTCTGTTGATTCCCACCATGCTGTTGTTGGTCAAATCTGTTTTAAAGGCCTTCGTAGGTAAATCTCCACTGTTCTTCTTGCAACTTTATTATGTATTTCAGCATCATTTGGCAATTTTCTTCACGTTAAGCTTGAACTGTTTTTTTTTTTTTTTTTCTTGAGTATTCCTTCTTATATACCTGTGACTGTTAAAAGCGTGGGTAATCTGGGTACCTCTTAGTTATTGCAAAGTGGCTAAAAAGAAGGAACATTTTGGAGATGGTAAATATTTGAAAGCAGAAGTGTGGTTCTGTGGGAAAATACATATATTCCTCCTTTCAGTCTTTCCAGCTAAGTTACTTTCTTATGTGTATTTGTAAGCTCCTGCCAGTTTATCCACTTACTTTTTGGTGTTTCAGATGCCCACGTAATTTTCCACATGCTGCTTTGCCAGGCCACTTGCGTCTCTGTTCTCTTTGACTTCTTTCTGCGCAGTCATCACAGCCTGATGCTATCACAACTTGATGGATGCACATTTGTCCTTTCCTCTTGACTGAGGCATAAGTAACTCAAATTTCAGGCAAAAAAAAAAAAAAAAAAAAAATCACCTTCCTGCTGATTCACTGTGTAGTTTTAGGCAAATCATTTAGTTTCAACTTTCCTGTCTGTGTAAGTAGGGATAATAGTATCTGATTCACAGAAGTACTGCAAAGATATCTCTATTATTTCTTATAAACATTATCTGTGATGCAAGTATTTTTAACACTAACTTTTCTCCCCAGACCTTTTCCATTTCGGAATGTTTTTATCCTCAGTTCCGCAGGGCAAAGCCTTTCATTTCTCACATGTGACAGCAAAATGTGCATGCTTGAAAATCACTGCTTCACCTTCTGTCCTAAGCAGGTGAGGGCTGTGTCTAACAGTGGCTTTAAGTAGACTGGGTGGAGCCAGTGCCAAGTGGTAATCCTGCAACATCAATCAGACGCAGCAAGGGCACAACTCACATTTATGAACCATTTTACTTGCAGAGGGATCCTAGAACTTTGAACATGTCATCCCATACAAGCAAAGCTACCAAATCTCTCTTACCCATGTGTAAAACATACATGGGACACAACACATGAAACATTGGACATGGTAACAAAGGCAATAGCATGTGTAAATCTGTAGAGTTAGAAGTCAGATGTTGAGGTTGGACAACAAGAGTGTTTTTAACAGATGCTCACCAGCTTGGGCTTCTCCAGCACCAGAAATTTTGTGAAGACTCTCCCTAGCATGGAAATGATCTAGATGAATCAACAAACATGCAAATGGCTGGCATGGTCTCTCTTGGTCGGAGAGTTTCCTTCTGACTAGTTAGAACAAACATTAACTTTCTCTCCTGATCCCCATTGAAGTTAAACAGTAACCTCTGAGGGCAGACCAGAGAAATAACCCCTGGGTCATTGAGGAAGACTGCTGTAAATCACAGCCCAGCCTCGGCTCTCATGGGAACATCCTTCTGGCTTCTCCTCAAGTCCTTTATTTCAGTATATGAGGGAATTCTGCTATGGGAGGCTCTCCAAAAGACCAAACTAGTGACTCTGTGGCAGTCCTTTACTTTGAGCCATTCCATCACTTTACTTCAACTGCGTTGCTTTGGGGATGGATGTAGTTGCCACTTGGGTAACTGCAGGGCAATGGGACCAAGGCAACTTTTCTCTTTCAGCCTTCACCATTCCCTGCACAGGCGGCAAATGAAGCAGTCGTCAGGATCAAGCAAAGAAAATAACTGCCGCATTGGGACGAATAAAACTTGCTGTGTGTATTTAAGAGCTCCTAGATTTTGACTGGACAGTTCTTCCAAGAAGTTTTTACTTGGGTCTCAAGGGACAGATTGCTACCGTGAATACTGGCTTGCTCAGTGTCTATTTTACAAATACACACCCACACATATATAGATGTATATATATTTTAATACACAGATGCTTTGCATCCTACTTTCAGGAGGAACCTCCCCTCGACGCTAGACTTTGGAGTGGGACAACCCCCCGCCTTGCTGGGCAAAATCCCGTAGCACGGGGCGGGCTGGTGACCTCCCGCCGCGCTGCGGGCAGGAGCGCGGGGCGCCCGGCCCTTCGGCGGCGCTCGGGGCGGAGCGGGGGGACGGATCCCGCCCCGGCGGGGCGGAGGCGCCGCGCGCGGGGGAGCGCGTGGACGGGGCTGGCGCGGGGGAGGTGGTAGCGGCAGGGAGGCGGTGGCGGTGGCAGTGGCAGCGGGACCATGCCCTACCTGCTCATCAGCACGCAGATTCGCATGGTGAGTCCGTCCCAGCGGGGCTGCCGCGGAGCGGGCGTCGGATCGGTGCCAGAGGTCCGAGGCGAGCGAAGCGGGCCGCCCCCGAAGGGCAACGGCTGCTCGGGCCAAAAGCGGGCAAGGCGCACGGGGATGGCAAACAGGGCTGCAAGTCCGGCCTTCCTGCATCCCGCCTCCTCAGTGGGGGCTTGGAGAACCAGGCTGAGAGCTGTAGCCTCTTATTCTGGTACAGTGGCAAAGAGAAAATGTTAGTTCGTTCTTACTGGGCAGTCCACAGCCTGCGGTGTTTCAGGGCAGTTACTGCTAACCCTGTTGCAGCTTGCGTGGTGGCAGGACTTTGGTGCAGGATGCAGCCTGCCATAGTTGAAGAACATCTTTCTTTACACGCTTCCAAAACCCAGTGGGGAAACATGGACAATTTCAATATTCTGCTTTTATATCTCACTTTCATATAGCGCCGCAGCGCTACTTGAAAATACTGCTTGGAAGTAGGTCTGTGTGGGCAAACCACTGCACAAGCACTGAGAGGCTTGGGATCATCCAAAAATAGGATGATCAGGCAACTCAGGTTAGCTTTTATTTGGCTAGCAGAGTTAATGTCACAGGGAGACCATGGCAGTGCGGGCTGGAGAAAATAATTTTGTTCAGCAGCTAATGAGCCTGAGGTTTATAACGTTGCCACTACCACTGGGTCAAAGCTAGCTGATTTTGCAACACTGCAGGCGCGTTTCCAGCATGTCCCCCTGTGGAGATGTGCCCTGGAGGGATATCAGGATGTTCCCAGTATACTTTTTTCCTCTGGTTTTGCCTGAAACCTATGCTTTAGGAGTGGGACCTTGGAGAGATGCACTTGACCTTCGTATAGGCAGCAAGCCCAGGTGGGATCATGGCTCTCTAACAGGCCCTCAAAGACTTTGGAGCCTCTGCTTTTTTAACGGGACGGAGCAAACACTTCTGACCTTAAACCTGGTGTTGAGCCACAGCTGAGAACAGCCCATCCTGGCAGGGAGTGATTGAAATTCCAGCTTTTTTTTTTTTTTTTTTTTCCTGGCAACAGACAGGGCAGAGGAAAGCTGTGAGTTGCACAGGTGGCTTTCTCTTGCGTGGCCTGTCTCTGGCTGGAGTGACTGGTTCAGGCTGCAGGAGGCGGGAATGCTGCAGGGGGAGCAACTACAGGCTCTTAACTAGGAAAAGGCTTCTCTGCTCTGCCCGTATCTATCCTTTCCAGCTCTCCAGACCACTAACTGTAGGAGCGTGCCTGCTTGCTGCACAGCTAACTAAAATGCATTTGATTAATTGAGCTGCTTGAACACTTTCTAGTTCGGCTCTGATCTGGGCTCACACTTGATTTACCTGCAGTTTTTCAGTTGACTAATAGATCAGGGCTGGGAGAAAAGGATTTTGCCATGCTAAACTCACCTCTTGCTTTCTTGCTTTCCTAAAAAACACACATACCCTGGCTTTTCTAGACTGCTGCAAGCTCTCTGGTTTCTGCACTGTGGACAGTGACAGAGCTGAGCTACGCTGTGCTCCCTCCCTCGGCTGACTGCCCGTTTCATGGCTAAACTAACTACAAATCCGAAGTGCGCTGCTTCCCATTGTGCTGCGCTTGCTTTGGGGGCCAAGCAGTTCACCCAGTTACGTAAGGGTGGACCACTGCTGGACAGTGTGTGGAGCACGAACAGCCTGGGTTTTGCAACCACTGGTCAAGGCTGCAGGGTTGGGTTTTGCAATGCCTAAGATCATAGAATCATAGAATCATAGAATGCTTAAGGTTGGAAGGGACCTCTAGAGATCATCTAGTTCAACCCCCTGCACACGTAGGGTCACCCAGAGCATGTGGCTCAGGACTGCGTCCAAGCGGGTTTGGAAGATCTCCGGAGAAGGAGACTCCACAACCTCTCTCAGCAACCTGTTCCAGTGCTCTGTCACCCTCACAGTAAAGAAGTTCTTCCTCATATGGAGATGGAACTTCCTGTGTTTTAATTTGTACCCATTACCCTTGTCCTGTCACTGGCCACCACCGAGAAGAGTTTGGCCCCATCTTGTTTACATTCTCCCCTCAGGCATTTATACAGGTGTTATCCTAGCACCCACATTAGCACCAAGAAAGGAAGGGCGAGTTGTGGGTCTCATGATGCAGGCATGTATCATCTTATACCCCTTGTGACATGTGGGAAGTCGCTCTGATGGCTTAGATGGCCAGATAACTCATGTTCCTTGCCATCTTCCCCCAGCTCCTCTGCTATCCTTCAAATTTTGAGAGATGCTTGTAGTTCCCTATCACCCCACTGATGTTCCACCCCCTGCTGCCTTCTCTCTCCTTCTGTTCCCAAAGTTGGGCTCTGCCAGGCCAAGGTGAACAGATCTGGGACACCTCATCACATGATGGGACCAGGGCCAGTGTGAGCTCAACCAGTAGGTGGCCCTCTGGGAGCAAGTAACCAAGGTCCTGTCTGGGGACCACTCAGGTGGCTCTGTCCTGAGCTGGGACACAGCAACACGGCTCCCCAGCGCCAAGCAAAGGAACCTGCATCAGATACAAGTGAGATCTGAAATGCGGCACTAGAAACCTTGTCTCTCTGAGGAGCTGCTCCCTTCCCAGTGCATTTTCCCCTGGTCGTGCCTGAGGCCGGTGTATGGCTTTAGAACTGGGACTTTCCAGAGTTGTGATTATCCCTCATACATCGCTGTTTCCCAGACAGAAGTTGTCATGAAGTAAACCTGGTCCCTGTGGTGCAGGGACAACCTCTTACCAGAGTCACCAAGGAATGGGGATGGGGATGGCCACGCTTCAGAACATGGCTCAGGTGCTCTGCTGCATTTCCCCACAGGAGGTCGGCCCAACCATGGTGGGAGATGAACATTCGGATCCCAACCTGATGAACTACCTGGGGGCCACGAAGAGAAACATGTTGGGTAACCACTTGTAAGTGTTCCTGTGCTACGTCTCGTGCTCTTGTCTCTCCTCAGTGTCCCCAGAGCTTCCTGCCCATCCACCATAGCAAATTTGAACTGCATAACCACCGTTAAGCTCTCAGGTTTAGGTTGCTGCTGAATAGAAAAAAATGGATAACACTTTGGCAGACCTGAAATACCTGGTTGAAATACCTGGTTGCTTTTCTCAGCTCTGTCCTGCGACACAGAGCAACACGTCGATGACAGCTCTTCATCCACAGGCCTCCTCTGGGAACAGGTTACATTGATGACCCTTTTAATAGGTTTTGCTGGCAATTTTCAAAGAGTTTCATACAATCTGAGTTGAAATGTCCTTCACCAACGGGGAACTGTGTGGAGAAGCTGCCCTTTTGAGGTGTTTGTACAAACCATTCGCAAAGTGTAGACTCATCCTCTTCTGCCGCCATGCCACCTGACAAGATGATCCCCAACCTGTCTGATCGCATGGTACCCTCTGTTGTGGTTTGTCTGAGGTCTCTCCCTTTTACTGAGTGCCTAACTCGAAGCCCCATTCCCTTGGCTGCAGAATTAGAGCTACTCCCCATTCCCCTCTTTGGCACCACCCCATTTGCCCGATTCCAACCTGCATATACTTTACGCTTTTTCATGTCCCTGTGCATCTCTGCCCACGCTGAGTTTGACACCATCCTTCATCAGAGCACAACTTGTAAATGTTACTGATATGTTCTTTACATCTTGTCCCACTTTTTTTTTTCTTTCCGCTTGATATTTCAGTTTTTTTCCACAGGAAAAAAAAGAAACAAAACAAAAACAAACACAAACAAAACAACAAAAAAGAAAAAGAAACCCCCAAATGCAAACTGAAACAACAGAGAAGAGCAGATAGATTTCTGCTGGATCTTGCCCACTCACCCCATGGCGCAGAGGAGGAGTAGGAGGAAAACCAGGCATCAAGCAGAAGGAGACCTCTCCTTCCCACTCTTTTCTGCAACTTCTATCAGCTGGACCAGGAAAACCCACCCATGCAGTACCAGCCTGGCAAACATCAAGGTCTAAGTCCTCAATTCCTGCTGCATTAAAAAAAAAACAAAAAACAAACAAACAAAAAAAACACTGAATAAGGTGGGAGAGCAAGTGAAAAAGAGAAAAATAAAATAGTTGAAGGCCCTTGATGAAGAGAAACCCTTCCAAGTGCAAACTCAGGCCACCATCGCCCACCTGCATCTGCAGGAAGACTGATCTCGTACTCCTTCTGTCACTCAGCTCGCTGCCTAGCAGGGCTCGGGTGGATGTGGCGGCAGAGCCGTCTTTGTGCTGCTATTCCCAACTCTGTGGGCGGCAAAAAGATTGGCAGGAGTGGCAGCTTCATGTGGCTGCCTGCAAAGACAAGCCCAGGAGCACACAGGGAGTTATGCAATGTGAGGTACGAGAAAGAAAAAAATAAACAAATAAATAAATAAAAGGCGAGGCTTGAGGAAGGGAAAAAAAAAAAAGGGAAAAAAAAGTGCTGCTGGCTCCTGAGAGATAGGAACAACTCTTTAGGATTCAGGGGGAAGAGAAGGCAAGGGAAAGATAAATAAAATGCCTCCTTATTCTCTGTCCTGACAGTCAGGGAGGAGGTGCAGAATTAAAAAATTTTACTTCTGTTGCGGAGAAGGGATGTGAGCCTGGCTGGTAAATTCGCTGTCTGTCTGCCCTTCCTCACCAATCTGTAGCTAGCAAGTGGTTCATAAATATTTTCATCTTGGTCTGGCCCCACCTGCTTTTTGGTATGACTGGAATTAGAGTAAGGGTAATTCTTCTAGATCTCCGTGGCACATCTTCCCCATTTCCACTTGAGCAATGGGAGGTGGAGAAAATACTTTCCAAGGGATGGGGCAACCCTGTACACCAGCAAATGAGCTGCCTTTCCTGGCAGAGCGCAGCCAGAAAGCCAAAGCTTTTCCCCAAGATGGATGAGCCGTCCTCCTTTAGCACCACTACCTAGCAGGCTTTCCCTCCACCTACCTCAAAAGGGGACTTCACCAACAGGAAGCTCAGCTGGTGCCACCAATCTTGTCCCTCCCATAGCACTGTGGTTCTGAAAACCTGACCAGCTGGGACACTATCGTATGTAAATGAACTGCGTAATCACCGGTGATAAGGGAGAGAAGCAATCCTGGTGGGCAACTCTGCACTAGCTATTGCAAATGTCACCTCATCAAGTTCCATCAACTGCTGACGTGCAGGAACACGTTGCTGCCGTGTAGGGGCAGAAGCCAGGGCGCATCTGGGGTTCAACAAGGGAAGAACCGGGCTCCACACCAGCCTGCTCTTTTCTAGTTGTCAGCAAGGAGGCCAAAAGTTATAAACCCTTGAGTGCTGCTCTGCTGCAGAAAAGGAAACTCTTCTGGGAGCACTCTGCATGCTTGTGTAGACTTACATGCATGCATGCATGCATGCATGGATGGATGGATGGATGGATGGATGGAAGGATGACTGTTGGACACTGTCCCAGGCATCTCTTGTTCTTATGATGTCTATCAACTCTGCTTTCTCTTAAATGAAAACAGATGCTACTTCTTTACCTAATTCTGGAAGCTAGGGTCCAAGACAGCTGCTAATACTTTCATTTAACTGCTCCCCTGAGCATAGCCAAAAAACATCACTGAGGAAGCTGAAAGAACAACTGGGCACATTATGAGGAGATTGGATGATCCCCCAAAATAGCTGCATTTGGAGGATACATCTGTTGCAGTTCAATCCCCTCACCATGTGCAGCGTGAGCTCACTTGGGCTGGAAGAACTGGAGCCACATCCTTAACGATGTGCAGGTGTCTACTGTCCTGTCTACTCTCAGCTGACTTTTATGTCTTGTATTGGCTTTTAGCTGGAAGAAAAGACTTTGCAAATTTTCATGGCCACTTCATATTGTTTCAACCCATATGTCTGCAGCCCATATGGTTGCAGAGATGTAGTATTTGATACAAGTTATACGTGATCTTGTTTCACTCAATATGGGGTTGCGTTTAAGGCCTGGGCCAACCCAACCTTCCTTCTGATTTTAGTTCGGCCACTAAGGTTTTTTAAGTTCTCACGGGTAACTAACCCCGCCTAAGTTCTTTCCTCTACCTAATGGGAATAATATTTAGAAATTTCAACATGTGAATCTGAAGCGCATGTGAAAAACCTCTTAAAGAAAGCATTAAGTTCAAAGCCACCTGTAATAATACATATTACCTTTATGCCCTGTCTATAATTACAGTAATGTCTTAAGAAAGAAAAAAAAAAAAAAAAAAGAAGAGTTCACCTCTTAGTATTATTTCATGCTTAAAAAGTACTCACCAGTCCATTAATATTTGACAATCTTAGCAATAGCAACCTTGTCTGGAAATGTTTTGGAGTCTTTTTAGGGGGGTCTGTTCTTCATATCAAAGTCAGAAGAGTCATTGTTACGATGCCCAAACAACATCCCTAATGATGCTGTGTCCCATCATTAGCAGTTTATCTGGTGCTGTGAGTCATCTAAGAGCTCGACAATTATGAGGCTTATCCCATCTGTTTGAATAAATGCTGCAGCCAAAAAGACTGTGTTAAAAGAACATTAAGGCTGCCAAACCCAGCACTTGGGGTTATGCTACGCATTTGGGGGGCTGCTGCTTTCCAACCTAATTCAGCCCCTTCTGTGCCCGTGTTTTGCTGGTCTCCTGTGCCACAGTCACCGGCTGTTTTGTTTACAGCTGAAGCAGCCTCGCAACCCTCCGGTGTTCAGTGGAGAGACAGCCTCCAGGATCAGGTGGAAGGAAGGAAATGTTTTGCTCCAACATTCACAGAGCTGTCAGAAACCTTATAGAAGTAAGAGGTGGACAGAAACCCCACCTGTAAATTCTTAGATATTCATAGTGTGCAACTGCTCTGAACTGCCTGGATAGGGAAGACTTGGTGCTCCACCTTGCTTGGAAGCTGTTTGTTGAGCACAGAGGACTTCTCTTCAACTTGACTGAAGGCAGCATTTTTTTTCCAACCCTAAAGTTTCAAGCAGAGGCTCCCCAAAACACCGCTTGATTCACCATCATTCACACACATGCTCTGATGTAGCCAAACATTTTTTATTATTATTTTCTAGAAACATTTGAATCTTTTTTGTTTGTTTTTGTTTTCCTTTTTTCCTTTCCAAAACGGTCTAGTCAGGTAAACTAGTCCCTAGGTATCAGCAACAGCAAACATAATCTGATAACAGGGAGCTATAAGGCCCTGTGAGCTCTCAGATCTGCAACTTTGCAGTAACAGAGAAACTCAAGGATTAAGCTCAGGCTGTTTCTGTGCTGCAGTTGCCAAAGATGCTGTGTTTGAAGCCTGCTTTCCTCCCTGCTTTGTAGCCAGTATCCCCTTTTTCCAGGTATTCCCAACCATGTATACTTGTGAACTCCCTCAGTTGCAGGTTCAGTCCAGTTAACCAGCCAACATGTGGCTTTGGTCAACCAAATCCCAAACCACGCCTCTATTTAGGTGACTGTTTCATTCCTGACAGCCTTTCCCCCTGGTTTGCAAGCTGTGGGTTTTGGCCTCTGCCATCTAGTCAACCAAGACTATTATTTGGGCAGGCTGGAGGTGAGCTGTGGTCACTGCCATGTTTTGTAGTGATTTATTAGTTTATTAGTGATGCCAGAGTCATTTGCACAAGGAAACCCTTGTCTCTTCCACCTCATCTTACTTCCTCCTCTCTTACCTGCTTGCAGCTGGGAGTACTATGTAAATGATGCCCCCCGGATAGTCTTGGACAAGCTGGAAAACTGTGGCTACCGCGTGGTCAGCATGACAGGCGTGGGCCAGACCTTGGTGTGGTGCCTCCACAAGGAATAGCAAGGAAGACTTCTGCATTCTGCTTGGACAGACTGTGGTGCTGTGGATCATCTCACACAGGACTGACAGCAAAACTTTCCCCTTGAGTAGCTCCTTTCCGACCCAGACTCCAGGCGCTTGTGCGGGTGTACGTGGTGAATGCCGTGGAGACAAAATACCTAATAGGAGCTTGTCATCCCTGCCATTGCACAGGGCCTTAGGGGAGGAATGTGTGCTCAGTCCAGATCAAAGGTAAATCACACACAAAGAACAGATGGGCCTAACTATCCCTTCACCCAAATGGCAGTCTGGCAAATACTACCCTTTTACATTATAATCCTTCTCTATTTAGCACGCATTGGAGGGAGCTCAAATAATAGACTTACCTGTCTCTTCCTGAGGGCAGAGAAGTATGTGCTGAGCTGCAAGGGTTCACAGCAGGCTGCCGTGACAGTTGGTGCCTGGGAGGGCAGGCCAAGCATGCCAGGCCTAGTTTCGTCTCCTGAAACTGCAGCAGTGGCTGCTAAACCCACACGGTGCCCTTTGAGAATCCCTTCCCTTAGCAGCAAGGCCAGTTTCTTTCCCAAATGGAATTGTGCTTAGCGCTATCAGGCTTTCAGGCCCAAGACTGCCATTCAGACAAACCACCTGCTTGCTGCAATAGCCTTAGAGCATTGCAGGAAGGTCCAGTGAACATTTCAGGCATGGGCTGTGTAATCTTAGCAGCAACAGCAGCAATGCTGGATTGTTTGGGGCTGTGTGTATTGATCCTGCTGTAACACTAATAAAACATTTATCTAAGACACTGGTATCTTTTTGTGTGCTGTTCTGAACTGTTGTTGCTGAAGCCTCCTGGATCCGCAGCTCATCAGCAGGTTTTCAGGAACGAAGAAGTTTCAAGCTTTGAAGAGCTTGGGGTTTGTTCTGATAGCACCTCTCAAATCCTGTGACTTGGCCACTACTCTAACTGCTCAGACTGACAAGGTAAGGTGCATGCTCAGAAACCTGTGATTTTTTCCCCTCTGGGGGTTAAAGGCCGCAGTTGAGGGCAGTTTACACTTTACAACATTTTTAAAAAAGGTTTATTGACTTAATTTAAGAAAAGAGCTTTTTAAATGAAGAATGATGGGTGGAGGGAATCTGTACATCCTTAGCCTAGGTGTGAGACTCTTCCTCATCTTCCCGCTTGAGCTGCTCAATGAGCTGCTGTCTCTCTGCTGCTTGGCGCATCCGCATCATCACCAAGCTCTCATAGTCTCGCTCTGAGACCACTGATCTCTAGGAGCAGAAAACAAACACGACCTGTAAAGAACATGTTACATAGCCCAGGTCCTGACTCCCCACAGTGTCCCCTTTCATATATCACACTGACGACATGCACGTTCCGTTCACGGTCATAGGAAGGATCCCAGGAAAATCAGGAAGGTGGGAAAGCTGCAGAAAGTAGCCAGCATCCTTCTGAACTGTATTAGCATCCCCTGCCAGTGGCAGCAGTAATATAGAGAACTGGATATGCAGGGAGCCTGAATTACCATCTCCTTGCTGGAGTTTTTCCACCAGCTCTCAGTAAGGTTGGATGGGGAAGCTCGGTTTGCCTTGCTGTATTGCTTGCTGTGGATGATAAGCTTGCTTTGCACATACAACACCAGCGCACAAATTCCAGTTTAAAACTAATCCATCATAAAGACTAACACCACAAAAAGTCAAACTTTTCCTGTACAAGGAGAACTAAACATGTTCCCAAGCCTTATTGAGACAAGTGTTTTAGCTCTCAAAATCTCTCATAGCTTTACTGCTGCGTGTGGTAGCAACCGTCACATCAACTAAGTGGTGATTGCAGACTCTACCTAATAAATGTAGGTTGCAGATGACAACTGCTATCTCAGAGCAAAGTGGTGGTTTTGGCACTCTGCTTTCAAAAACAATTTAGCATTAGTAGGTGGCCTTACCAATTTCAGAGGTACTCAAAGCACTGCAACGCTTGGAAATTATTTGCTTGATGCTCCAAGTTAGAAATAAAATAAAATTGGCAAAAAGAACAGAAAAACTTCATTTTCGTTTTTCTAGGAACTAGATTTAGTGGTGATTTAAGGACATTTTAAATAGAAGACATAGGGGATGAAAAGCCACTAGCATAGCAAAATAAGATCCTGCAGGAAAGCAGGGCAAGTGCCAATTTGATGTGAAATTCCAGCAAAGTGGTTGCTTGAGCTGCAGAGAGACTAGTTGTAAGGACAAAATAGAAGCCCACAATGACTTGAAAACTCCTTAGAGCCTGGAAAACGAAGCGATTATTACACTGTAACTGATATCTTAGCAACTGCATGAATTAAATAACCTTTTGGTATTGTGCAGCATGGAATTTCACAGTATCTGAGGGAGAGCCAGACTGTATCAGCCTTCAGTGGCAGAACTAGGTTTCTTCAAAGCTTCTGGCCATTAACCGCAGATATTTACTGTCATCTGCCCAGCTGAATGAATTAGTCTACATGAGACTCATGCAGATGAGTCACCTGTACAAACTTGAATCACTGCTTCACACTCTGGATTCAAATTTAAAACAGACAAGAGATCACTTCCCCTGCCTTTTGTGAGCCCTGCTGGTACAACAAGCCATCAAAAGTGACAGCAGGAAGAACACCAAGAGCAGTCTGATTCAAAATCGGCTACAAGTTGACTTTCATGTTGGTGGTTCTCAAGCAATCTGGATGTCTCTGAGGGAGCCTGCCTGCTCCTGAGGCAGAGTGTGGGCTGCTGCTTTGCCGCTCCACACACCTACTTCCTGCAATCCTGGCAATTACCAATAGTGTAAAACCCAGTTTCTGACGTGGCTGACTCAGCAAGGGCTTGGCTCAAAACAAATACATACGCACAAGGAACTGCAGCCTGAGAAGCAGTGACAGGAGACAAATGAAGAGAAAGAGGCATGGCGGATTCTTAGTGTCCTGTGTCCAACCTGACTGAACTGTCTCCAGACTTGTTTATTGCAACGGCTCATCGCATTGGTGAACATCGTGGTCGCAGCCCTCCCCGAGAGCTTCAGCAGTTTCTTCTCTGTTGGACTTGGGTGCTGCTCCTGCACAAAGTAAGTCTTTTGGATTTGATTTTCCTAATGCTAGCTACATGTTTGTTTTGCTGCTTTTTAAATTGCCATTTGTCTGTATTTTTCTTTGGTTTCCCTCAGTGCGACTGAGTCACCAGCTCCCTTCCTAACTACCTACTGAGATTTTTATACTGTGCCCTTCACCGTGAAGGTGGCTGGTTACCATGGTACCAAAGTATCCTTCTGTTTCTGGATGCTAGATTAAACCTGTTCTCATGGTGACTGTGTGCTACTGCTACTCTCCATCAGCTTGTTTCTGCAGCATAGATTCAGTAAGCTCATTCCTTCTCTGCTGAAGAGACTCCCTAATATATGATACGCTAACTGCTTGCTGACAGAGGGGTGTAGTGTGAAGAAGTTTACATTTCCTGCAATACCAGCCTCTTTGTTTTCCTTCCAGCTACAGGAACAAGGAAGGAAGAGGTTGTTCCTGTTCTGTGTTACTTGTTGCTGATCCTGCGACTCAAGTCCAGCATCTGACCGTAGAGCAGTCAGCAGCTCCCTTCTTTTCATAGCCTTTCCTCAGCATGGATACCTGGCGGAGAGGGTCCATTAAGTCTTCCACGTTCTTCAGGCGCTTCTCACTCAGGAGACACAAAAAGCTGGGCAACCAAGTCATCATCTTGAATCAGAACAGCCACACTCTGGACAATGATGGACAGTGCCAGAAGAGGGAATGCTTAAGGGATCTGAAGGACAAGTCTGATTACCTGTCATGTCAGAGTGAGCAAAACCTAGCCAAGGCACAAGCACCTCCCAAGCCTCCCCGGCTCTACCTGGACAGTTCTAGCTGCCCTAACATCATTGATCACACAGATTCTCAGTCTGACATCTCCTTTTCTGGTGCTGCTCATCAATACCATAAAGCCACTCAAACTCACTTCCACAAGGATCAGGCTTCAGACTGTGGGACCGCAGAGACGGGTTCCCACAACGGCACAGCTCTTTCTGATCTATCTGATCCCTTTCTGTCCTTCAAAGTGGATTTGGGACTATCGCTTCTTGAAGATGTTCTGCAGACCCTCAGAAAACAGAATCCAAGAGATTATGCCATTTGAAGATATGTACCACTTAATGTACCACATTTACCTACTGACATTGCCAGTTTCTCTAGTCCTGACAAGAGGGAGGGTGCTGCAGTGTCCCTGTTCTGAGTGGCCTGTTTTGTTGTTCTTGCCTGACCCCTCACAGACTGTTCTCGTCCTTGCTAAGGAGCCCTTTGGAGCAGAGCTGACAGGCTGCATGCCTAGATGACAGGAGTCTCCTGGAACCTCATTAACAAGCTTCCATTCTCTGCGGTGGAAACTTTCCAACCTTGACTGTGCACCTTATCCTCATGGAAGGATGACCCTGTTTGGCAAAGGACTTGTCTGGGGGATGTGGTTGTGACTGTGTGGAGCATGGAGAGAAAGGGATGTGGCATGCATCATTTGTGTCGCTTGAAAGCGAACAGCTGTGCTGCTATCTCAAAGCCACAGCTATAGCAAGGGTCAATAAACAGATACTGGTGTTTTTTCTCCCACCACATTTGGATGCAAAAGTCGAAGATATTCCTCTTTTTTTTTTTTTCCTCCTCGTAGCTTTCTCTTCCCCTAATTCAAGTGCAGATGCCACTCCCAGCCTGGAGACAGGTAAGCATCCATAAAAGCT
The DNA here is from genome assembly GCA_013398735.1 of Nothocercus julius. NCBI lineage: Eukaryota > Metazoa > Chordata > Aves > Tinamiformes > Tinamidae > Nothocercus > Nothocercus julius. The sequence continues at coordinate 137,339 of VZSV01000343.1, forward strand.
CAAGAAACAGTAACAGCAGTTTATTTGTCTGTTATCAGGAGAAAGTTCTCTAGATACTGCTGCTTGAAGCATGCGCTGATCTACCAGCTGTACAGATATAAAAGAATAAACGTATCTGTGATTGGAAGTGTCTTGTTGCCTCATTTCATTGGTAGCAAGCCAGAAAAAAAAACAAGCCTGGCATCAAGAGCACAGATCCCTTGATCTGTAATGACCAAGGCCTCTCTGGTTCCTCAGGTTTTCACAAGGCGGGTGCAGAAGCAGTAGGTTGCTGTTTTTTGTGCTTTGGGAGAAGGCTGGTGCTGCTGGCAGGCTGCTCTCCTCCGCTGAGCAGGAGAGTGCACGCAAAGCTTGGAATCAAGACCCAGTGTTGAGCTGAACCCAGTTTTGCAGCTGCAAGCTGGACAGCAGGAAGAGCTCTGACAGGCTGAGAATACTTCAGACAGTGTCAGAATGTGCTGTTTAAATAACACTGTAGAAGCTACTGGGTCACTGAGCCTTAGCTTATACCTGAATTACATATCAGGGCTATTTAAAACAAACAAGCAATCCCCCATATTCCCCCTTCATTCCTGCAAAAGAAAACAACAGGTAGATAATTATAAGCTTTGGAAAGAGGCAACAGCGATGCACAAAGACATTCCAAGATATCCAAGATACAGACAGCCCTTAACCTGCCAAACTCACACCAGGCTGTAACGGCAGATAACATGAACCAAGCTTGCTGCAGCCTCAGAGGAGCTTGGAGAAGACACAAGACAGTGCCAGAGTGAAAGTTTTCCTCAGCATGCCTGAACAGATGGCCCCAAATGAGTGGGGACACTGGTAGGAGGACGCCAGTACTAAAGAAGCTTCTCAGGAAGGAGTACTTCATGCCGTTGTAGTGTCAAGCTATGCTCCCTCACAGGGTGTGCCCTGAACCGTCCAAGCCACAGGATGGCAATCAAATGGTCATTGCTGTCAGCCTAGAGGTGACCACGGCCAATATAAAGCTCTTGCAGCTCAAGTGCAACTCTCCCCTTTTGCTCTGGCAGCTCTCCAGGAGTTGCTGGACACTGCCTGTCCTTGGCTGTGTGAGGAAACAAACCAGCAAGGACTATAAGGGCCAATATTATCTTCTCACAGTGTGGTCCTTCAGGAGACAGCCTCAATTTCACCTGGGAACTGCTTCCAAAAGCTCCCCTGGCCTAAGTGTGTGTAAGCTCCCCTGGCCTAAGTGTGTGTATGTGGCTCTCAGTTACTTGAGGAATGTGGTGCACTGCTCTTGGCTGACTACCCAAGGCAGGGAGTACACACAGCTCTGAAGCAGAGGAGTAGCAGGTGTGTTGCCATGAGAACACTGAAGCTCTTGGGCTGTTTTTTGAAGGGAAACGGGGAGGAAGCTGCACTTGCACAGAGTGGGAACAAACAGGGGGTGGAATCAGACAGAAATAGGAGCTATCCAGGAGAAGCGGAAATTGGAAGCAAGGGCATCTTAAAAGACATCTGTGCAGAGCTGAAGGAGAACGTGAAAGTGAGAATGCGGCCCTTGATGGATAGGAAGCCAGACTGGATATGAAAGGAGAAGGTGAGAAGCAGCGGGTCAGGGCAGTGGCCAAAGAAAGGTCTCTGAATGTCTTCATCTTGGATAGAACGGAAGTGAAGTGCTGAGGACAAAGAGTTAGTTAGAAGAAACACAGCCAAGAAAAGTGATTACCAAATTATCAATTTTGGAAACATCCTAGTGGAAGCAGAAAGAGGATTTGGGAGAGGTCCTTGGATAGGAAAGGAGCAAGAAAGGAAGGAATCAGAGTAGTCTAGAGATTTTAGCCAGGTCTGTGAGACTACAATGTAATCAAAAAAGAAAAAGCAGTTGCTTACACATAAAAACCATAGAAAGGACAGACAAGCACCAGAAGTGTGATTCCTGGCAAAAGATAAAAATCTGTGGGTTTAAGTCCTCACCATTTCAAGAGCCAAGCTGAGAATTATGGAGCTGACAAACATGACTCTCCATTTCCACACAGCACAAACACTACTGGTGCTGTACTCTCCCTTGCTGCTCCCTCAAACTACTCCCTCACAGCAAGCAGATGCTGCAGTTTCACACAGAGAAGCTTTGGTCATGGAAACAAGCCAAGACAAACTCAGTTTGAAGCCAGGGCTTCAGAGACAAGAAGACACTATCAAGCTCCAGACGTACCAGTGACCCTCTTAGACACGAATGAGCTCTTCAGAGCCAGTTCTTGTTCTCTACTGGGGAGGAAAACTCAAACTCATTCATTCTGGCCACCTCAGTGAATCTGGAGTGGCAACTCACTGGTTCTATACTGTGCGTGAAAATGCACTCAGGTCTGCTCCCCGTGCCTACTGGGCTATACTGTTATAACTGCTTTTGCTAGGTCCTCTGAGAAACGAGACTGCTGAAGCCCAAGCTGTTTAGAAAATGTGCACCCCAAGTGAAAATATAGCAGCCCTAAACAGATCTGGGACAGCAACAAGGCATTCTGATGAATGCAAAGGCATCTGCTATAACTAAAGCACTCAGCAAAAAGCTGAGATCTGGGACAGCAACAAGGCATTCTGATGAATGCAAAGGCATCTGCTATAACTAAAGCACTCAGCAAAAAGCTGGGACACCAAATGTATCAAACAACACAGGTCAAAAAAAACAGGTAGAGAACACAAGAAGGCTGATCTAAATGCACATGCATATATTAAGGGCACCTGCAGAGCGTGAGGCAAGAGTCCTCTCAACAACAATCAGATCTGAGTTTTGATCTTTATACCACAGGGAAAGGAGGGGTGGTGTAGGAGTGTCACACGTAGTTTGAACTGGAACTGAAACAATCAGCAAAGGAACTCGGGCTTCTTACCTTACTTTACCTCTTAGAGGTACCTCTTAGGCTTCATACCCTACCTCTTAGACAATCAAGTTATCACAAAATAGGTCACAAAACATGTAGAGCACAAAATACCTTACACTTCGTGTTATAGCAGTGAATTTAACATGTTTCAGGGAAATTAATACAATTTCCACTCCAAAGGGCAATGGGAGCAGAGGGCAACTGAGAGCCAGCAATTTTTTGCAGCCTGGCCTCAGAGTCTGGAGAAACCTGCTTTCTATGTTTTAACCACTAGACATTACTGCCTTTCATCTGTGTTTTGTTTGGAATACATTTGCTACCCAAGAGCAAGAGCTCCACATGGGTTAACAATCACCTTGCACTCAATGTGTCTACCAAAGCCATTAATAACACTGTCAAAGAGGACCTAAAATGGACAATAATTGTCTATTTACTAGGACATTTAGTTTGATGCTGCTTTCTTTTCCCTTCCACAGATCCTAAGCACATATAGAATCAGCCAGAGGATTCACAGAGTCAAAATATATTAGAGTAAACCCACAGAAAAGGGGCAGTAGATGCTTCAGGCTCAGCAAGGAACATCTTTTTCACTTGGAAGAGAGACTGTGGAAAAAAAACACTCAGATGCAGATGGCTTGTGTCCCAGTGTGCTGCTACTCGAGCAAAAGATCATTAAAAAAGGGCCACTGGTTCAGCATAGAAAGTCTTTCACTAACCGCTTCTTTTCCATCTCTGCTGTGAATCAGTGCATTTTACTCAAAGTACAGAATATGCCGTTAAATTTAGGTTGCTATAGAAACAGATTCAAGCAACAGCAGCCCATATTTTCCTTACCTCTGAAGTCCTCGGCTGACTAGCACTGTCGGAGGGGACAGTGCTGGGATTATTCTGGGGCCGGCCCTCCAGCCAGGAAATCTTTAGAGGATTATTTATCAGGCCAACTTCATTCTTCACAGCCATCTCCTACCAACGAAAATATTCTTTCATCACCATCTGAATTTTAGAACATACTACCTTGCAGCTCTATTACAGTCATAAGACTTTCTTCATCTCAGCCCTGAATCAAGGCCAGGTAGGGTGCAACCAACACAGGTTTCACAGCTGCCCTATATAGGAAGCACCCCTTTTTAAGGCCCATAACTGCATCAAGCACAAAAGGGCATATCACTGCCATTACTTTTTTAATAAAATGAGCACAGACAGTTATTTTGATATATTTGATCATTTGGATATACAAGTGAAAGAGCAGATGACAAGGAATAGACTCTTGCATAGCATAATTTTAAGTTGATGGAACTAGCAAAATTAAGGATAACTGATGATTTTTGTTTCCACTGCCACAGCAATGCTTATAACTTATCATGAGCGAAAACATTTTGGATTTTTTCCCTCCTCTTCAAATCTGCTGATGCCCGACAGAACCTCTAAAACTCATTAGGCCCACCCCCAAAACAGGTAATTAACCCTCAGAGCTGGTTCAATAGCTCCGTGCCTGCTCTTTAAAAGCAGCAGCACTTTCCTCAGCCATTTACATGTGCAGTCTGGTTGTCTACATGCACGATCTGCCCTGGCTTTATGCCTTGAGCTTTGCTACTTCTTTCATGCATCTGTACCTTTGGACTCTCATTACCCTTCTCCACGGCCTTTATGACAAAGCAGTGGCTCTAGGCTGCCAATCTGCTAATCATTCCCTCGTGCAACAACTCTTCTTCTCCACTCTCCACTGAGCACGTTTGTGGTCTCCGTCAGACTTACAGCAGCCTTAACCGTAGCAAATTCCACCACCGCACTCCCCGTCTTCTGACTTGAGATCAACAAATTGAGCACATCACCATACTGCAAGAAAAAAAAAAAAAAAAGAAAGAAAAACGCACTCAGATGAGAAGCAAAGTACATCTCTGAACACATGGAGAAGACAAACCTCTCCACAGACCTAAAGCTTGAGCTGTCGCCCTTTCTGTGCTTTCACAGGTCCTGACATGTCATTATTTCTGCTCCTTCAAGACAGGATTTGGGGGAGGTTTGTGTTTAAACGCCTGCCTTCTGGCAGGCTAACGAGCAGGATGACTGCTGAGCTCAAGAGTCCGAGCTACAGCAGATACTCTCATAAAGTGAAAATAAAAAACATATGCTGGGATTAATCAGATCATGGGCTCTCATCTACTCCTGCCTCAAAGCTGATGATCTCTGCAAAATGCCACGAGTGAGAAAGCTGAACAACAGTAAAGAAAATGAGCTATTCTGTTTTTTATAGAGCTTAAAAGAATTTACTATCCTTTTTATAGCTTAAGAGAAGGGAAAGATCAAGTAATAGAGAATGACAGGACCTTCTGCAGGATCCGCATCAGAACATCTCTTGAGTATCCCCCTTTTGTGTCATCTTCTCTCCTGCACTTCCATTTTAGCTGGGAAATAAATGTGACAGGTTAATATGGTCTCCCTCAACATGCATTGGCATCCTGAACGCAACTCTTATCACCTGCAGAATGATCAAGTTGGCTCTTTACAGCTTACAACCCCAGCATTGCCAGGATGGTCCTTTCACCATCAGAACACGCAAAGGGAATAAACTATTGGGGTAACAAGAAGAAAGACTCCTCATTGGAATAAAAGAAGCTCATACTTCATAATAATGGTTATACTAAGGGAATGAGCTGAAGCAGATGTTCCACAGTGCCTAAAGCAGAGACTATTCAAATGCAGGCTCAAAAGTCTAGATTGAACAGCAAAGGAGAAAAAGAAGTGAGAGATAGGAAAGATATTTTATAGTTAGTGACAGGAGTTGTTTGCACACTAGACAGAGGGACTTCACCTTCTCTGTACAAAGGGCCATGACAGCTCAGGAACAGACTTGAGGTGTCAATTCTGCTTCTAAAGCTGCAAGGATTTTGTCAGTTTTCACCAAAACCCAGCTTTATAGGCATATCTTACTTTCAGTTTAGGGGTTATTTTGCTTTCTGCTCCATTTCCTTCACGTTTGCCTAAAGAGAGTGAGAGAAAAAAAGAGAAATGATACAAGCCTCTTCACACCTAAAAGGCATTAGCAATGTACATATGTCCCAAAACCATGAGAGAAACAAGTTCCAGAAAGTAAAACCCAGCAACCATAGACTGTAGGAAACTTTATTCTCCTTACTGAGTCGCCTTTGGACGACAGAGACTCATGATTGTAAACAAGATGCAGAATAAGTAAACCCAATGACAACTGTCACTGTTTGCAAATTTGAACTGGTCCCTATTTTAAGTATGCAAGGCTAATCACTTTGACTGTGACAATCAGATGACTATAACATTAGGCATCTTTCCCAGCACAACTGCGGGACTCCACATTAGCTTATCTAGGCTCAATGCTTTAGAAGATAAACGCCCGTATTTGTTGCAAAGGAGCAGCCAACAACATGTGAAAGAAACATGCTACATATGGGAAGAAACATTCCAGAAATAGTAGTCTTTTGAGTCAACCTTGAAAATAAGGTGCAAAGCAGGAGACTTCTGTGTGGCAACATGACTAGGTTAGAAGCTGCATATACAAGCAAGCTCTGCCTGCAGGTGAATTGAGCCCTACAGGTACGCAGTTTAGCTAAGGGCTTCAGTCTCCTCCTAGCCTCACCTTTGATGCGTTGCTCTCTCTCAAGCCGGATCTGTTCTTGAATGAGTCTCTGCTGCTCCTCAAGCTGACGGGAACCTTCTTCACGCAGGCGTATTATCTATCGGACAGGTAAGACAGCACAAGTATCTCAGGGCATGGTTTAATGGTTGGGTCACACCAGGCTAAAACTGTAGTGCTGAAAAGGAGAGCTTGTCTTAAGCCCGTCTCCTGAGGAAAATTCCTGCTACTTGCCCTGTGCTAGCCCCACTGCTCACATACTGATTGGACTGCTCATGTTCCCTATGCACAGAGTCCCTATGAGCTAGCATATAAGCAATCAGCTGTTGCTATTTCTGTGCTGCAAAAGGAAAACTGGAGACTTAAAAAAAATAATAAAAATAAAATATTTTCAATTGACACATTTGCCAGATTGCTACAAGATCCCTCCACAGAAAGGCCTCTCTCTCTGGCTCATAGCACCCATGGTTCAAAAGGCTGAAAAACTGCTACACTCAGGTCTGCTGCATCTCATCACATGGTTTTCATGAGGAATATGAAGCCTTCCAACCATTCTTCTCAAGAACAACGTAAAAATCCATGAATTCGTCATTACTTCTTGTTCTAGTGTTCTTGTTATCCGGATCTCGTCCTCTTCACTCTCACGGGCCTGGGCTTCTCGTTCCCTGGCTTCAAGATCTGCAAATAATAATAATAAAAAAAAATAAAACACACAGAGAGAATTTTCACTTTTGCCATTGTAGTTTACGGAGCTGGACTGAAATTCAAAACAGAGGCCTGATAGCCTCTATTTTTTATGCCCAGTACTACTGTGTTTTACTGGGTGTAAAAGAACATAGCCATTAGAAATGGATAGCAGTTTAATGATCAGTGGTGAGTTTCAGTGGTAGAAGAAATGCAAACACCCAGCTAAGGAATAGGTCAAGCCAAAATGAAGTTTGATTTCATTACCAAGCTTTACTCTCTTTCGCTTCTCATCAAGCTTTTGTGTCCTTTCCGCTGCTTGCTTCTTGGCTTTTCTCACTTTGTCATATGCCGCCTGTCAAAGAACCAACAGAAGAGTGTGAAATTATGTAAAGCAAGGGGGATAAAACACAAAGTGATGAATAAAGGAGAGATCAGATACTGAAACGCTAAACAGAAGTGAAGCATTTTCTTTTTAGCATTGTTCCTAAAAACACTGGAGGTTAACACAAATATCCTAAACATAATAAAAGAGGTCCAAGGGTCTCCAGATTGAGCCTGAAAGGAAAGTCAAAATGTCCAGGAATAAGTAAAGTAAATTAGAGAGAAAATGTACTGGTGGGAAGAATATTTTGGTTTCCCAAATAGGCCAAAAGCTGTGGGAGCACTAGTAACATTGGCAAAGAAATGTCGTATTCTGTAAGGCATGGAATCATTACTTCTTTTATACCTGTTGATGATGGGTCATTTCTGGTTTAGAGCAAAGTTTTAAAATAAACAAAGTTTACATTACATGAAAGGTTTAATCACGGGAACTGCAAATGCAATGACACCACAAGAATTTAATGTGTGTCTTAATCTCAGTGGTGGATATTTATTTCTTTATTTTAAAAGTAGGACATGTCTCAGTTTAACACATTATTAAACACAGTATCTCATAAGTAAATGAACAGAACCACACAGAGAACACCAGACTGGACTAAGAACGTTTTGCCTAAGCTTTTATCTGGTGGATACTATTCGATCTCCCCGTGAGATACAGGGCCTAACAGATGAGACTTGCATTCACGAAGACTCAGTCAGAGAAGACAGCAGAGAAATGACAGACAGAAGAGATTTTTCACCAGTTCCCCACCAGGCTTGCACACAGAAACACCACACACTCCCACCATGAACAAAAGAGAGGCATCCTTACCCGTGCTGCTGCATCTGTGAGCACTGCTAAGGCCTGAGATAGTTGGTGGAAGATTTCCGCTGGGAATTAGAAGAAAAAAGGGTAAGATGCAGAAAACCACGCTAGCAGTCTGGAGATGAACCAGAAAAGACTATCCCTTACGGAAGAGACCTGCAAAATGTCAGAACAAAGAACAACCTTTCCAAAGCATTTGCAAGCCAGCTCACAGCCAGGATCTCCCCAGTTGAAAGATCAACTAAACTATCTAAACTTCAGTGTAAATTAAAAAACAAACGTTGGGACCGTTACAAGAAATGTCTGGAAAACATGAATTGAACAGAGCCCACGCACAAATACATTTCTGAACTTGCAGTCAGTCTGAAACACAGTGTGTTAGAGAGAAATTCTCCATTTTGGATTAGTAATTTTTTAACCCAAGATCCAAATGCTCCGTTTTACATCGATATTGCTACCCTCCTCCTGCAGGGATATCCTTACTAGCTGGAGGCCATACAATTCAAACCACCTCCAAACTTTTTGCAGATAATCACAACTCTCAGCTTTCCTCTCATTACTGTAAAATCTTTGGTTTCCTGCTGGCAGTCTCCACACTACAATTACACAATATCAGCCTATAAATCTGTAGCCTGCCAAACTGGAAAGTGCAAAATGCAAACTGATGCGTTTATTTTGAGGTGTCTTGTTGAACTGCATCCTTCCAGTTGCTGCTGCTGTTCCTTTTCATCCAAAGGCGGTTGGAAAGGAAATGGAGAAGTATAGAATACCCAAACCTTGCTAATGTTTTACTCAGCTGCAAAGAGCCTTGTCCATATAAAATAATGATGTATAAGCTTTCTATTGAAGTTTTGATTTTGAGAAGTATGAATTAAAAGCATGAGCAGCCAGCCAGCTAACATCCATCAGTGACAATACAGCAAATAGTCCAGGATCCAAGTACCAGATGGGAAGATTTGGGGAGGTACAAATAAAATTTCAGCATTCACTTAACACTTGGGCTGTTGAAAGCCAACATTTATGCATTTAATCTTAAAACCCAGAGGAACCTAGCAACTAAAATAACTCTTAATCCTGCACATTATGCATGACGACACAAAAACCAGGTGTTCTCTTAACTGCATGCCAAGCCAGACCTGGTGTTAAAGAGGGTCACCTATAGCAGTCTGCACGTGCGGATCAGGCAAGACCAGCTCCAGTCTCACCTGCTTTGGGATCGTCTGGGTTCTTATCTGGGTGACACGTCAGGGCCTTCTGGCGATACGCTTTCTTGACCTGTAAGAGCCACAGCAGAGGTTTCTCAGGAGCTTCTGTCTGCGTCAAGGAACACAACTTGAAAAACTGCACCACAGGAATGCAAAGAGCCCACCCTGCTCGGAGCGTGCGGTTTTGTTTGTTTCTTCCTCAACTTAAAACACACCCCTTGTCAGAAGCAGAAGACTGTAGTTGAGGCAATATTCATTTGCATGACTAGAAGCCTCCTGGGCCTGCTGGAAAAAAAAAGTATTTTCTGGAAAGCCAGTGGTCCCTCAGATGTAAGAAAATGAAGGAGCCTCCTGCAGTAGCAAGAGGCTAAAGAAACTCAAATTTTCAGCTTCAGTGCAATGGCCTGCCCTTTCTATCACACTGTACTGAGAAAACAACAATTCCAGCCTGTGTAGTTAAGCAGGCAGTCACATTTTTAATCAATTCAAACTTTTTAAGGCCAGAAGTTTTACTTTTAGGTACGTTGCATTACAGTGACACTCAGCAAGACCAAGTCTAATAGGCTGAAACACAGTTTTCTACCCAGTCAAAAGGATACAGTGTCCCTCGCAGCTACCACTATTTAGGACAAAATACGTACAACTTATTGCACAGCAATTGAGTTTGGCAGCTGAAGACATTTTGGCCCAAGGCTACTGAATCTCATCTACACTTCAAAGCAAAATTGACAAGTTCTCTTTATCAGAGGAAACATCTGCATGCAAGAAAGAAAAGGGGAAATAAAATAAAAGCTGCTCCATTCAATTGCCAAGGACTCTTAATTCGAGTGGAAGAAATAAGTGGTGGCTCAGCACCACCTGGTGTACAAAACTGAGGGTTGTTAGATGTTCAGCAGAAACATCACAGGCCAAATTCTATCTCTTCCACAAGCAAGATCCCTGTAAAGAGAGTCTTTGTGCATCACACATCATTCACAACTATCCGAACATCTGCTCCATACAGCAAGGTTAGTTAAGGCTTCTCCGAACAGTTAAGATTGATCTCTTTGGGTAACATTTAAGTAAGCTTTGCTCCACTTTGCTCTGCTCTTTTGGTGACGCTTCCCTGAATATTAAGTTCTTCTGGGTTGTTTCAAGTGTAGACTCAAACCATAAACACTGGTCAATTTTTAGGTTGCACTGTATCACACAGACTACATTTTTTTTTTCTTCTCATTTTTCTTCTCATTTAGCAGTGAGGTTGAACTCAGCCGAAGTCCTTCACCTCATTTGGGGTTCACTGCTTTATAAACAAAACAAAACTCTGCATCAGAGGACAACAAAGTTTTTGTTTCAAGTTTAATCTGTTCTGCTATTCATGGTGTTATTCAGCACGTCTTAACTGCGCTTGAATAGGCCAATGCTGTTCAACCTTGGGGGCCTTCTGGATATTTATAACGTTGAATTAACCACTAAATTAAAGAAAACAAGAGAAATATGTAATGTCCCCCGAAAATAACAATAATAATAAAAAAGAAACAAAAAACAAACCAAACCAAAGAAAACACAACGGATCGTGCAGTATATATTGCATATTCTGCTGGCGACGCGGGAGCCCCGCTCCTGACCTCCTTCTCCGACGCCTTCTCCTCAACCCCGAGCAGACCGTAGAGGTCCCGCTGCAGCACATCCCTATCGACGGCCATGTCCGCGCCGGGCGGCTTCCCCGCCTGCGCCGCCGCCGCCGCCGCGCGTGGCCTGCCTGGAAATGGAGTCTTTGCGAGCCCGGCGCTGCGGCCGTGGCGGCGCCGAGGGACTACAAATCCCAGCATGCACCGCGCCAGGCCGGGCGGCTCTGCCGCGCCGGTGCGCGTGGGTTGGGCGGCCCCGCGCGGGGAGGCGGAGCCTCTTTAAAATGCGGCCACTGAGGAGCGGCTCCCGTGGCTCGCTAAGCGCGTTGGGGGTGATGCCGGCTGTGCTCCTCCTGGAGGAGAGAGCAAAACACAGGTAGGTGATCCTCAGGCTGCTCTGCCAGTAAGACCCGTCACTTTTAAGCCATATAGAAATGGCTTAAATGGCAGAAGAGTGCTTTTTCCTCCTTTTTTTTTTTTTTTTTAATTAAAGAGTCAATAATGGACTTGGGAATTGCAGCCACAGTGGTGGAAAATTCACCATTTGCATGAATCTTTCTTAAGACAGAAAGAGATATACTGTTCTCTTGCTATTTCCTAAATCCAAAAGTAAAGTTTCTGGTGGAGCAGAAGGAATTTTGGAGGCTTCTGTTACAAGCAAGTATCTCAAGGGTAAAACCCTGTGGTAGCCAGCAGGGTCCAGCTGCAGAGAGCTGTTGGAGTGGGTTTCTGGTAGAAGATGCTGAGGGCCATCCTATGTAGCAGCTAAGAGTGGGTTCCCTTGCACACTTACCACTGAGTGTAGTACTTGTTTGCTTTTTCAGGGAATGTGTTCAACCTTAAGGATGTTCAACATCCATGATGTGTTCAGCCTGAAGGAATAACATGCCTTACACCATTGTCTTCCTTGCAAGCAGAAATGATTGCATCTCTCCCAGGCAAAACAAAAGGAGGGAAAAGAAAGGGAGTTCACCAGGTGGGAAGAATCCTAAGGGATTTTTAGCCCAAACAGGTGATGTCTTGGGCAATTACAAGGTATTTGAGAGGTGTGGGGGGCATGTGACCTTTTCCTCTCACAAACCCAGCCACCTTAGGCACTCCTCCCGTGCACGGCCAGTGCACATCTGCTCCTTCAGCATCTAGACTCTGCACCTGTGTCACTGCTCCAGCAGCTGGGCCGCACACCTCCAGCGCACAGCGCGTTCCCCTCTGCCCCTCGTGCAGCACAGCCCGCGCACCTCCAATGCTGCTCCAGCACATGGCCCGTGCTCCTCTGCCGCTTGTCTCTTCTTCCATTTCCTTCTTTTCCAAAGAGCATTCCCAAGACAGCTGCTGCTTCCCAGCTGGCTCCTCCTCCAATGTGCACACAGCTGACATTAGCTGCTCCTCTAACTGGGAGGTGGCAGACAGATGCCACTGCCATATAGCACAGGCCACAGACCATCCCTGTTTCTGCAGTGCTCAGGCTGTGGAGCGGGGCTGTTTCTGCAGCACAAAGGCCACAGACCTTCGTTCTTTTTGCAGCGCACAGAGACATTCTTTGCTCCTCCACCACACAGACCGCAGGCATTGACTCTTTGTATGGGGTGCAGTTCTGAGACATTCTCGTGTTCTCCAGAACCCAGGCCCCAGGTGTTTGCTTCTTCTCCAGGGCACAGAACCTCAACATTCTCTGGGATGAGCCTCTAGACAATCACTTCTCTGTGACACAAACCATGGACTTTGATGCTTCTACTCCATTGTGAACGCCCTAGACGCTCACAGTTTTTGAACTGTGCAGGACACAGATGTTGGCTCCTTCTCCAGAGTGGGGGATCCAGACTGCCCATGGGATTCTGGGCTATCTCTCTCTATTCATCCCAATTCTAGCCATCTGAATTCAATCTAGTAGCTCTGTATGCCACTGGGTGTAGTGCAGGCGCAAGGTGAAATATTATTCCAGAAAAAAATTTCAGTATATCATGACATTTCATTTACCATGTCCTTTCTAGCTGCCCTCCACATGGAGCTCTAGGCTTTCTTCCTCTCCTATTCCTACCTATCAACCAAATGCTGAGATCCCCAGGCCTAGTGCTGACTCAAGAACGTATGTCCTAGAATGAATCCAAATATAGCGGTACATTTTCTTGTACATGCCCTTTCTAGCTGCACTCCCAAGGGATCTCTAGACTTTCTCCTCACCCTAACCCTAAACCTAACCCTAACTGTAATCCTAAACCTAACCATCAGCAAAATGCTGAGGCCCCAAGGCCTACTGGCTCGAGAACACATCTCCTAGAATCAATCCGAATGTAGCCCTCTATTTCCTTCACATGCCCTTTGTAGATGCATGCCCTACAGAGCTCTCGGCTTTCTCCCTCTCCTAACCCTAACCCTAGCTGTCAGCCTAATGCTGAGACCCTAGGCCTAGTGCTGGCTCGAGAACACATGTCCTAGAATCAATTCGAATGTAGCGCTACATTTCCTTTCACATGCCTTTTTTATCTGCACTCCTCAAGGGACTCTAGGCTTTCTCTCTCTCATATCCTTATCCCTACGCCTGACCCTAAACCTAACCCCAGCAGTCAGCCAAATGCTGAGGACTTGTTCTGTCTCTAGAACAAATGTCCTGGAATCAATCCAAATGTAGCCCTCCCTTTCCTTTCTCATGTCCTTTCTATCTGCATGGCCCGTGGAGCTCTAGGCTTTCTCCCTCTCCAAACCCATCCCTAACCTTACCTCTCAGCCTAATGCTGAGACCCCCAGCCCTATTGCTGGATTGAGAACACATGTCCTAGAATCAATCCAAATGTAGCCCTCTATTTCTTTTCACATGCCCTTTCTAGCTGGACGCCCCACAGAGATCTAGGCTTTCTCCCTTTCCAAACCCTAACCTTAGCCCTAACCCTAGCTGTCAGCCTAATGTTGAGACCCAGAACTAGTGCTGGCTTGAGGATATTTGTCCTAAAGTCAATCCGAATGTAATGCTACATTTCCTCTTGCATGCCTTTTGTAGCTGTACTCCCCATGGGCTTTATCTCTCTCCCATCCCTTTCCCTTCTGTAACCTTAAGCCCGATTGCAGCTGTCAGCCAAATGTTGACTCCCCCAGTCCTAGTGCTGGCTCTACAACATGATGTAGAATTAACTTGTATGTAGCCCTCTATTTACTTTTGCATGCTTTTTCCTGCTGCATGCCCGATGGACCTCTAGACGTTCTCCCTCTCCAAACCCTAACCCCAACCCTAAACGTCTGCCTAATGCTGAGGCCTCCAGGCCTAGTGCTGGCTCCAGAACACATATCCTAGAATCAATCCAAATGTAGCCCGTTATTTCTTTTTGCATGCCCTGTCTGGCTGCACGACCCATGGAGCTCTAGGTTTTCTCCCTCTCCAAACCCTAACCCTATCTGTAGATGTTAGCCTGATGCTGAGACTCCCAGACCTATGGCTGCCTCAAGAACACATGTCCTAGAATCAATCCGAATGTAGCGCTACATTTCCTTTCGCATGCCTTTTCTAGCTGTACGCCACATGGACCTCTAGACTTTCTGTGTCTCCAAACCCTAAACATAACCGTAACCCCAGCTGTCAGCCTAATACTGGGACCCCAGGCCCAGTGCTGGCTCGAGAACCCGTGTCCTAAAATGGATTGGGATGTAACGCTACATTTCCTTTCGCAAGTTTTTTCCAGCATTAGGCTGACAGCTAGTTGTTAGTGTTAGGCATAGAAAAGGGAAAAAGTCACGAACCTCATAGGGATCGCAGATAAAAAAAAGCATGTAAAAGGAAATGTAGCGCTACATTCAGATAGATTCTAGAACTTGAGTTCTCGAGCCAGCACTAGGCCAAGGGTCTCAGCTTTAGGCCTGACAGTTAGGGTTAGGGTTTGGAGAGGGAGTAAGGCTAGAGGTCCATGGGACATTCAGCTGGAAAAGGCATGCAAAAGGAAAGAGAGGGCTACATTTGGATTGATTCTAGGAGATGTGTTCTTGAGCCAGGACTGGGCCTGGGGGCCTCAGCTTTATGCTGACAGCTGAGGTTAGGGTTAGGGTTCGGAAAAAGAGAAAACCTAGAGACCCTTTGGGATCGCAGATAAAAAAGGCATGCGAAAGGAAATGTAGCAGTACGTTAAGAGTGATTCTAGGACATGTGTTCTCGAGTTAGCATTAGGCCTGGGATTCTCAGCATTAGGCAGACAGTTAAGGTTAGGGTTAGGTTTGGGGGAGGTAGAAAGCCTAGAGCTCCATGGGGCATGTGGCTAGAAAGGGCATGCGAAAGGAAAGGGAGAGCAACATTCATATTGATTCTAGAACATGTGTTCTAAAGCCAGTGCTAGGTCTAGGGTCTCAGTGTTAGGCTGACTGTTAAGGTTAGGGTTTGGAGAGGGAGAAAGCCTGGAAACCGACTGGGTGTGCAACTAGAAAGTGCATGTGAAAGGAAATAGAGGGCTACATTCAGATTGACTATTGGACATGGATTGCAGAGCCAGCACTAGACCTGAGGGCCTCAGCATTTGGGTGACAGCTGGGGTTAGGCTTAGAGCTTGGGATAGGGTTAGAGCTTGGGATAGGGTTTGGAGAGAGATAAAATGCAGAGCCCCATGGGGAGTGCAGCTAGAAAAGGCATGCGAAAGGAAATGTAGTGCTAAATTCACATTGAATCTAGGAGATGTTTTCTCGAGTAAGCACTAGGGCTGGGATCTCAGCATTAGGGTGACAGCTGGTGTTAGGGTTTGGAAAGGGAGAAAGCCTAGAGCTCTGTAGGGCTTTCAGCTAAAAAGGGCATGCGAAAGGAAATAGAGGGCTACATTTGGATTGATTTTAGACCATTTGTTCTCACGCCAGGACCAGGCCTGGGAGCCGCAGCAGTAGGCTGACAGATAAGGGTAAGGTTAGGGTTAGGGTTTGGATATGGAGAAAGGCTAGACCTGTATGGGGTGTGCAGCTAGAAAGGGCATGAGAAAGGAAATAGAGGGCTATATCTGGATTGATTCTAGGACATGTGCTCTTGAGCCAGAACTAGGCCTGGGGGTCTCAGTTTTTGGCGGAAAGCTAGATTAGGGTTAGGCTTTGGAGAGGGATAAAGCCTAGAGGTCCATGTACAGCTGGAAAAGGCATGCAAAAGTAAATAGAGGGCTACATTCAGATTAATTCTAGGACATGTGTTCTCGCACCAGGACTAGGCCTGGGAGCCTCAGCATTTGGCTGACAGCTGGGGTTAGGGTTACAGCTAGGGATAGGGATAGGATAGAGATAGGATAGAGATAAAACCTAGAGCAGCATGGGGAGTGCAGCTTGAAAAGGCATGTGAACGGAAATGTAGCGCTACATTCAGATTGATTCTAGGACATGTGTTCTTGAGCCAGCCATAGGTCTGGGGATCTCAACGTTGGGCTGGCAGCTAGGGTTAGGGCTTGGTTTAGGGTTTGGAGAGAGGCAAAGCCTAGAGCGCCATGGGGCATGCAGCTAGAAAGGGCATGCGAAAGGAAATAGAGGGCTACATTTGGATTGACTCTAGTGCTTTTGCCAGCACTAGTCCTGGTTTCTCAGCATTAGGCGGACAGCTAGGGTTAGGGTTAGGGTTAAGGTCTGGAGAGGGAGAAAGCCTAGACCTTCATTGGGTATGTGTGGCAGACAGTACAGCTTGAGATGGAACAGCGCTCTCCCATGACCTTGAAGGACCAGTGCATACTGGTCCTCCCTTCACTGTTCCCATGTCAAACTTACTTCAGAGAATAATTGGAGGTGGCATGGGGCCAGCTGATTACTGGCATCTGCAAGGCACGAATCCACAGCTGATTGGATAATCTTGGGCGTAATTAGTTAGACTAGTGTCTTAGAACCGCGCTTCGTGTGCCTTTTGCGAACAGGGAAAGTACAATATATAAGTTGTATCTGCTGCTCAATAAAGGGTCTTTGGTACATTATACTGGAGTCCGTGCACATCATACGGTGCAAATGGTGCCCAATGTGGGGCATTAACATTAAGGAGGCTCATTAAGTCTGAACCCAGCAGCGCAGCCCAGCCGAACCAGGAATGGAGCAGAAAGAATTCCGGTGTGCACCCATCGCCTAATTACATGTGAGTGGCTTGGGAACCATGGGATCGGAATGTCTCAAGAGCAGAAACGCAGTCTGGGTGTGCTGCAGCACATGATGCGCAAGCAGAACTGGGAAGTCTCCAGGAAAGACTTAATAACTGTTAGAGTGGATCCCAGAGAAGGTGCCTACCTTTCTGAAAGGAGGCACTTCCAGCGCGAGGTGTGGGAAGATCTTGGGAAGCGCCTTAAGGAGGCAATGGTAGATGATGATGCAGCTGCAGAAAAACATGTGACCACTTGGTGGCAGATTATGCTTACCCTGAAGGCGGCGGAGGACCCTCCGAATGATAAGACTGACCAGAAACACCACCACTATTCCCACCACTGTATAAGGCTGACCCTCCAAGTGATGATCCGTTTGACCCCAGCCCTGTGAACCCAGAGAAGGAACCCGATCTGTATCTGCCAGACCCAGATCACAGGGACATAAGAGGGAATCAGGGGTCAGACCACTGGGAAACAGTCCAGCGGGGGGATTTAGAGATGTTAACGGCCATGCCAGTTGTGTACTGACCGAACGAGCCACTGCCACATGAGGCTGTAAAAGAGTTGCGGAAAGTGGCCAAGGAGAGTGGAATATTCTCAAATGTAACTATGACTTTGTTAGAATCTATAGCAGACAGTTATATGTTAACCTTGCATGACTGGAAGTCAATTTTGTGCATGGTTCTAACTACTATGAGCTACCGTGTGTGGTTAGACGAGTTTAAGGAAATGTCTACATTACAAGCTATGGACAATATCTTGCAGGGGGTGCTGGCCTCGTATCAAATGTTACCTGGGGAAGGTCCTCATGCTGCCCTGCAAGCGCAGGCCGGCTATCAGAGGCCAGTATGTGACCAGATCAAGGATTTGGCTTTGTGTGCGTTGTGACATATGCAAGATGCTGGGCCAGAGACCGCCTGATCACTCACAACAATCACTCAGGGCCCTACAAAGGGTTACTCGGCATTTCTGGATCATCTGCAAAGGGCCTTAGAAAGGCAAATTGAAGATCCAGATGCTCAAGAAATATTACTGAAACAACTTGCTTACAATAATGCAAATTCAGATTGTAAAAGGGCATTGCAGCCCATGAAACCTCGAAATTCTTCTATTGCTGACATGATTAGAGCCTGTCAGAACATCGGTACTGCAGAGCACCGTGCTAATGCACAGGCTATGGCCCTTGCCACGCATCTAACGATGCAAAGCCAGATCTCAAATCCAAAAGGGGGCGTCGGGAAGTGCTTTAAATGTGGAGAGGATGGCCACCTTAAGAAAAGTTGTCCCAGAAGGTCAGGGGGTAAGCCCCAACCCAGTTATGC
>VZSV01000343.1:171508-193205 GCA_013398735.1 Nothocercus julius
GCCCGCGCTGTCACCCCCGGGGCTCGCGGAGCCCCTCGCAAAGTTGCATGCGCGCAACAGCTGCCGCCGAGCCCGGGGGGCTGTGTGGGGCTGTGTCGGGGGCCCCGTCGCCGTGAAAAGTTTCCCTTTTCCTCAAAACCGCCGCGCAGGAAGGGCGCGGGTGCCCGGGGACCCGTCGGAACCCGGTGGTAGCAGCGCGAGCTACCGGCTCTGTAAGGGGCGGCGGAGGAGGGGGGGGAAATACCTTGACAATTTCTTGTAGGGATTTCCTGGTGACCGCCTTCATAATTGTGTGAGTTAATTTTTCTAGTCTGCTCTAGTGCCTTCGGTGTATGTTGGGCCAAAACCACAAAGTCCGGAGATAATTTTTTGTCTCCCCATTGGGGCTCAGTCGGAGTCTTGCTTGTGTGAGCCACTGATTCAAGGGGAATAGCCCTATTTTACTTCAGATAAGAATTGAAAGTCGCGTGGGTTCAGGATCAGGCCTCACCTTGGCACAGGTCTCCAGTAAGGTGTATGGATTGATGGTTGATTTTTTTTTTTTTTTTTTTTTTTTTTTTTTTTTTTTACTTCAGCGGTGGGGAAAAAAATAAAGGCAGAATTGCCATCCTCATTCCAGAGAGGAGAGGCGGCGGACCATAGGCGTGCTGGAGGCGAGCGCAGGCAATATGAGGCTCTCCTTCTGCTAGGCTGTAGGAGACCACACAGGGGAAGGAGCCTGGCTTATTGCACTGAAGCTGCTGATTTGTTGTTTATTAATTATTAATGACGCTTTTGAGTGCCTCTCTGCGGCTTGAAGAACCGCCATGAGAAGGTGGCAGGGAATTTAAAGCAGGGGAGGCTCTTGCTAAAGAGTTACTGTGAGGTTAGGAATAGTCTCCTTGGGAAGTGTTCTGAGAGCTGGAAGGGGCTGTGCTGAAGCTGCTGGAGCTCCAGGGGTTGGTGCTTGTTGAGCCTTGGGCTGGAGTGAGCAGGTTTATTAGAGCAGTGCAGCTGCAGGGATTGATCCATGTGTGTATACCTGCTGGATGTGGTGTCTGTCCTGCCCTGATGCTCTCACTGGGCTGTGCCTACAGTGGGGTCAGGACTTGCACATACTTCACTGTGCCCATTGAGTGAACTCAACCTCCCTTTGTGTCAGTTGTTTTTTGCTTATCCCGATAGCTTGAACCCCCTTAAACTAGGGGAAGATGTGCTTGAGTTCCAGCAGGGCAGTGGGTCTGTCTGCCCTTTTGCAAAGATGAAGTTGGAGACAGTGCTGATGCCTGTTTGTATTGCTGACTGCCTGGGAAGTTTTTTATCATTGGAAATGTTTTTCTGGGTTCGTATTTTGTCCTTCTAATTTTCCACAAAAAGGTGATTATGCCCGTGCTGTTATGTATCTGTACTTGCTTTGATACGACACCATTCTTGGAAGCTCAGCTGTGCCAGATGCTATGAGATTTCTGTCTTGTAGATTAAGGATGAAACAGACCTTCTAAAGCTAGTTTGAATATTTCTTAACACCTTTGCACAGAATGCCAAGTATCCCCTTGCCTTAGCACAGTGCGTTATTCCAAGAAATTGTAATTTTACCTAAGTAAAGGATAAAGTGCTGGGTTCAGGTGGCTTAGGAGGAGAAATGGTAACTTCACCATGATCTTCCTGCTCCTCTGCAAGGTCTCAGGGTGCTCTAGGGACCCAAACTAGAACATCTGCTGCTTAACTAATCTAGAAATGCAGTCCTGAAGTGGCAAGTGAATGGTTTTAAACCTGATGGTGGGGTGAGCTCAATGAAAACCAGCCCAAAAGTGCTTTGCAGGTAAGATTCTGGATGCAGGGAAGTCTGTTCAGGTTCTGCCATAGACTTCAGCTGTATCAGGAGTTTTCAGTCTTGGAGCCTATTCCTGTTTCTACAGATGTTGGGGGAGGGGAGAGAGAATGTTAGGAAAATACTTGCCTTTTGGGGAAATTTTGGCCTCTGTCCCAGGCACAGGTTTTGTGTGACATTGTGACATTAGGGATGGCCTCCTTGGCTCTGCTGCTGTATCTCCTTAGGGGCGCTTTGTTAAGAAAATTATGCCTGGGTTATGAGCTGTGGGACCTGGTCCGTTAGTCACGGCTGGCTGTGAAGTACAAGTGGATTTCTGGTCCTCATATCTCCTTGGATATTGGGCCCAAAAGGGACATGGTGCTTATCTCCTCTGCCTTTTGCAGAGGCAGTTATACTTTTTTTGTATTTAGTTATATTTTTTTATATATATATATATATATATATTTGCAACTTTTTTGCCTTACAAAGGTGCTGGATTAATGTAGCTGTTTCAGAGTGTTTTAGATCATGTGTAGTAAAATCCATGAGAAAGAAATAGCATGATTGAAATAACTAGAGAAAAATAATATCCTCTTTCCTGCAACAGAGTCACTGTCTTCTAAACCATTACTGTCATGCTAGAAACAGCTGCATGTGATATTCCCAACCACGTGATGAAAAAGCATAGAGGAGACTAAGACCTGATCTAACTCTGCCTCTCTTCCTCCCTAGCTGTGCCTCTGGCAGCCATAGGGTTTGGCACGGATCCTGACTTGCAAGTAGATCTCATCGCAGACCTGGATCTTGTCAATGCGACACGCGGGGTGACACAAGTACCGGGGCTGCACAATGCCAGCAGGGCGTTCCTCTTCCAAGGTAAAGCACCAGTCCTCGAGATGCCTCTTACTTAATTCTGCCTGCATGGGTTTGAGAGATTTGATGCCTACCTAAGCCCTTCTAAGGGCGTTCTCACTTTATTTTTTATTTTTTATTTTTTTTGAAAAAGTCTGTATCATGCTGCTGAAATGTAGATGGTATTTCTTTCATATGCTGTCAGGTCATTGAGTGTCAGGATCTCTTGGAAAGTGTTTCTTGTTTCAGTGCTCCCCAAGATCTTTTTGGACTAAATGTGCCAAAATGGTCCCACGGCAGGGACTCAGTTTTGTCCTTGAATGTTTTTTCCTCTGCCCTTGTATGTGCATGCATGCACCTAGAGTTGTGTAGGTAAGTGAGAAAGTAGCTTCTGTGCTGATGCTGCTTGGTTAAGATTAGCAAGCTTGTTAAATCACAATAAGCAATGCTTTTATTGTGGAGGCTCCGTATTTTTTTCATTAGCTGTGCTTTTACTGTGCCTTAAATTGCATAGTTTGGGGTCTTATTTAGTATCTGCTCTTAGAGACAGAATATGATCTCATTTAGTCTTATATCTGCCTTACTGTCATTGTAAGTGATGAAGGAAGCAGGTCTGTGACCTTGATTTAGTTTTCACCTGGACAAGAGGATGGATCAGTTCAGGTCCTGGTAGCAGAGGAAGTTCTGGAGTCCACCTCAGGATTTGTTAGTTGCTTTTCCCATCTTTTGCACTATGTTAAGTATTCAGTTTTTACTGATTCCTAGATCAACCTCCAGAAGAAAAGCATTAACGTAAAATGTAAAATTATAAATTGTTTTGCTTTTGATACCCCTGACTTAATGCTTGTGTGTTAGACACAAGTATTACTGAAGTGTAGTCATTTTGCTGAAGACTGCAATGGCCTAATTGGCTTCATGGGGAGTTTGTTGTCCCCCTTGCTGAGTGGGGCTTGTGTTTGTAGTCCTTAAGGCCATGAAATGCATCTCTGAGCCTGTGTACCCAGGGGATCACTCTGCCTTGTAAGGTGCATTTCCCCAAAAGCCTTTAGGAAGGCTGCTCAAAGCGAGGGTGTTTTTCTGTGTATCACTGGAAGTCTTTAAAGTATGGATCTGACCTGCATCTCCTCTCCTCTAGCCAGAGGCTGGAAAAGTCAAGGATCTGGTTCAGGGAGTCAGTGGGAAATCTACTTCAAAGAAATGTATAGAAAATTTTAAGCATGCAAGGAAGGCATTGCTGCAATGTCTATGAACATTGTGTGAAAGGCTTTTGCAAGCAGTCTTTTATAAACTTGATTAAACAATGCCAAAATTTCTGTAATAGGATCACAATAAATTTTAAGAAGTTTGAAACAACTGAGCAGTGGCCAGCAGGGGTAGGGCTAAGTCTTATTATAAGCATTAGGAAGCTGGGAGAACTGATTTCTGTTAACCTTGGAGATGGAAACCTCAGCAGATGTTGAGTTAAGTGGTAGAGAAAGGCTTTGGCTGCCTGTAAGGCAAGTGGAGATGCTGGATTTGTCATTATATCCCTAGGCAGACGAAGTCCATTAAGACTTTTAATTCCCCTTCCTGGCAATTGGAGTGCGTGTACATGTCTTTATATACATGTAGGGAAGGGGATGGGCAACAACTCAGAAAACATGCACCACTATGTTTCTGGGGTGAGGGTTGTATTACTTAGGTGAGGTAACGTTTTAGTGTTGAGACATCAGTCCCTCTTGACCCAAGCTAATGCAACAAGAGATGTTGCTCTCTGTCCTTTAAAGTTCATAGCAAATGTTAAGTGTGAACAGTGTTGTTTTTACAGTGCAAAAACCTTACTGAAGTAGAAGAAATATGAGGATACACTGTGGCTAGCGCAAAATCTGTCCTGTCAAAGCAGACCAGCTCTCTTGCCTTCTGCATACACACTAATCTGAGGCCTCCCTGTTTTGCTGGGCTGCGAAGAGCTGCTGAGGGCTGCTGCAAGCTGGGATTGTGGGATGAGACTGGGGCTTGCTGGTGTTAGGGATGGTATTGGGACAGGACAGCAGTGAAAAACCTTTGAAAGTCCAGATTGGGCCATACTGTGATGTGCCCTGTGATATGTGCTAATTTAAAGGATGTGCTGGGAGGATATAACTCGGGTAATGTGATTTTTATTAGTGGCTTTAAACCTTAACTTCGCCATGCTTGGTTTGCTCACCTGCAAAGCTGATATGCTTATGCCCTTTTGCCTAATAACAGTGGTGTGAAAATAACTCATTAATATCTGTAGTTGTCTCAGATATTGTGATAGAATAATTAATTTGGTCATGGTCTGTTTTATCTTCAGAGAAGGATGTGACTATGGTAGATATTCAGGGTATGCCTCAAGTCACAAAAATAACACGTCAAGTACTTGTTTGCTAAGTAAATATTGGTTGTTCTTTGCTTTTTACTTTGTGTACTGAATGAGGAGACTTGGGCCCTCTGGAAAATGGCATGCTTGATCCTGTAGTTAAGCATGATATTGGGACGCATGTCCCCAGAGGGCTGAGCCTGTGAGGCTCCATCCCTAATGTTTGTCAACTCCCCTGTTTATTTTTGTTGTCTTAATATAGCCAAGATTTTAATCTATTTTGTGCACGTGATTTTAGCATTTGTATGGCAATGAAAAAATTACTTTTTTCCCCCTTGTTCTGCAAAACTGATCCTTTTCAGAAAGGACAAATGAACTGGTATCAGAATAGGAGGAGCTGAGTAAGATAAGACGGAACATCTTCAAATGGAGGAAATTAAGGATTGCATGAGATGTATCTAATAGGCTGTACTTCTGAAGTGATGCGCTCCTGGTAGCTTTTTCCGTGCCCAGGACTAGTTTTTAAATGTTTGCCTATATGTTGCCAGCCTTGGCGGTGTTTAGGGTTGGAGCTAGGCTATAGCCCTGTCTAGGAATAACATTAGTCCAACATACCAATAAGGACATGCAATTTATGTGTGTAATCTGGAATAGCACTGGAAACTTAGCTGCAGTGAACAACAGGGAACCATTTCTCCTTTTATTTTTTTCTTCCAATCCTGAACATTGTTATGCTTCCCTCTGACTTGATGTTTTTGGGGGTTTCCCATCGCATTGGTAGCAGTTGGGAAAGTATTCTGCGCACGCCTTGCCATTGTCCTCAGCAGTTATTTTTGCTTTCTCGGGACACAGTAATTGTGCTGCCTGCCTGTCTTCATTCGGTGGTTCTGTAGTATGCTGAACGTCCTGTAACGAGGATAAGTGAGGACAAACTTCCTTACCATGAAAGCAGATTGATTTGGGTAAAATAAACTGTCTGTTCTTGCTGTTATCCTCATTGGAACAAAAAAGCAGCGAAAAAAGTCCTTTCCTGGAAAGGATGTTTACAAACTGATGCACCCTAAGAATCAGATTCTACTGTACTTGGTCAGGTTTTGTTAACAATTTTTAATGTGTTGATATCTGCTTGATAGGAATGTTTGTGTGTGTCCCACTTGACCTCTAGCTAGGTGCTGTGCCTTTAACCTGAGACAAACTGATATTCTTGCCTGCATTGAAAAACACAGGGTGGTGCTTAACTGCTTTTAGAGGTTTCTTATCTTTAAGAGGAACACAATGACAGGCATAAGGAGACCTAATGCAGGAGCCAGGCCTGGATGACTTCCTGTGGTCCCTGCTGTCATGAATGGTCTAGCAGTGATAAAAATTAGATGCTACTCGAGGCCTCAACCTATTTCTATGCCAAACTCGAGATTAATCTCACCACCTGCAGTGAGGGTGTATAAATGGCATGAGGAGGACATATTTTTTCTTATTATTCATTTTGGCTACAGAAATGGTGTGAAGGCATCATGTCATGCTGTGTTCATTGGTGGTGTTATGTTGTGTGATTGCCCTGCCTTTTGTAGACTAGTCAGTGAGACAGAATGCACTACCTTAGACATACTTTTATAGAAAAGGACAAAAAAAAGTGTTTTTGGTACCTGCTGTCCACTGAAACATCTAAATCAGTAGTTATGTAGGTTGGATACCTGCTAAAAGAGCAAAGCTGATTCTGTAACTCCAATGACTGAGGGTGCTGCGAATTGCTGTTTTGAGGCAATAAAATCCCTGGCTGAACCCTTGTGTTTTGGTTCCCTGAAAATTATGTTAGATTTTTTCCTCTTCTTCCCTCTGTGTGTGATAATGGGTTTCTTCTATGGTGACAGCTGAGTTTCCTATTGGCCTCCTCTGCTATAAATAGAAGAATAGCAAATGGAGGAGGAGGAAAAAACAAACAAACAAAAAAAACACCTATAGGATCACAACAGTTATATAGATGACTTTACTGAGGTGGTGCTTCTTGGCGGGTGCAGACAATGGCTCCCTTTGAAGCTATGAGCTTTCCTGATTGTCTTGATGGGAATAAATTCCTCCTACTGTAGAAGAGTTGGTGTTATTAAATTTGGTTGTGTTGCTTTTTTTCTTCCTCTTTTTTCCCCCCTTCCTTCTGTGGTCTACTGGAAGGTAACAAAGATGCTCTTAGCATATAGTAAATATCAAGCTGAGTGTTGGATGTTTAGTAGCTGTGGGCTTCTGTTGCAAGTCACTGTTTACCAGCAGAATCAAGCTCTGGCTCATGTTCCACATGTCACATAAAAGGCTGAAAGGAGCATTGGATCATCATGGGAGCCAGGGAAGATAACCCCAGGATAGGATGCTTGGGAGTGGAGCGGGATGACCATGCCATGGTGCAATGGTCCTTGGTCTGTGGAGGTCCCTGCAGGTGTTGGCAGTGCAGTGTGGCCTTACAATGTGATGCTGGAGGAATAATGTGATGGATGCCAGAGGTTTGGAGACATTGTGTGTTGTGCTTTCTAGACGCTCCCTTTTGAGGGAGTCTGAGCACGCTGAATCCAACTCGTTTGCCATAATCTCGATATGAAAAAGGGGGAAGTTGTTTGGGCTTTAATCAATTAGTCATGATGCCAGAATAAAATTGAGGTTTTCTTGATAACAGTATCACCCACATGTTTTAAAGTCCTGGTCCTTGATGTGTTGGCCTTTTGTTCTCCAATACTGGCAGTGCTTTTAATGCTTTTTCATGTCTTGTGAGTGCCAGCTTGCGGATGGGATATTGTGCCTTTCTAGCTCCATGCCATCCTAATTGTTTCAAAATGTGTTCATTTAAAAAAAAGTAAACACTGTTGCTGGTGTTATTGCTAATGGCGAGAAATATATATATAAAAAAAAAAAAAAAAAAAAAAAAAAAAAAAAAAAAAAAAAAAAAAAAAACCAAGGGGACACATGTGGCAGCTCTATTTAAATAAAAGCCTCTTTTCAGAAACAAAGGCTTATGGAGCAAAAGGGAGCTTTTAGTACCCTGAGCACGTTTGCTGTTACGGATGAACCCACAGCAATGGATGCTATCAAAGTTGTCATATTTTATTCATGAGTTGTGGTGTGCTTGGATAAAATAAGAAAAGCAATGCTCCAAATCATAATTATGGTGTAAAAAGATAAAACAGTTATTATTGTGACATTTTTGAAAATTCTTAGGTCTCTCTATTCGTATAGCGCTTGCAGAGAATGACTAAGTACATTGGCTATATTTATGATTTTGTGGGGTGCGTATGTGTGGAATGCTTCACAAATAGAGAATTTATATATATTTGGGAGAAATACACAAATAGGTGCTTATGTGTTCCAAGAAACCCAGACACCTAGAATATTGAATATAAATGTAATTGTAAAGAGGCTGACAGTGGAAATTATGCCTTGATAGAGGAGGGCTTTGACAAATGTATTGCTCCCTCCATGCTACTATCATGCAATTAATAAATAAAACAGACACTTGAGATTTAATTTGTTTTAACAATAATGTAAAAGTGATTTTTCTGTGGCAAAGAAAGCACAGGGGAGAATTAATTCATGAAGCACATTTTTTAATGCTTGCACAAATCTCACAGACTAGAGAAAATCCATAAGATTTTTAGCAATAAAGGACCTGCATGCTTTAAAAATAATTGAAACACTGTTTAAAGTGTCAGTTCATCAGAGTTTTGAACAAGGAGCACTTCAGTGTATGTTTACTTTTAACTTCATGGATTATTTCATTGTCTTCAGTTGAATTATTCACATGGTTAAAGACTTTCCTGGACTGGAAACTGAAACCTGTGTGTTGATGGGGGTCTGATGGTTGGTGCAAGTAGCATTAAGTGCTGTAATCTCTCCCTGCAAGTGAAGAAACTGTCAGAGATTTCTGTTTGCTGGAGCTTCCCTCTAAATGAGCTATTGAAAACTGGTAAAGTTTAGGCATGCAGCTCTTCCTCAGTAGGATCTGATATGCTCATGCCCAACTTTGGGACCCTAAAGAACTTAAGAATTACTTGCTGTTAATATTTATTTGTAAAACTCTCTTCATTTGTTAAGGACAGCATTTTTTTTATCTGTAAGAAAGAGTGCTAAGTGAGAATTCAGAATTATTCCACATAGTTTAAAAATGCAAATGGATCAATCTCTAATACTCTATTGTCAAAGCTGGGATTTAGGTGTGTGGTTTTTTTTGTGTTACAAAAGTATAATGGGAAGAAACAAATCCAAACTATAACTAGTAGTCATTTGCAATAAGTAAAAGTAGTCATTTAATTTGATACTTGATTTTTTGGATTTAGATGCTCCTTGTCTTCTGATGCTATCTTCATGTTACACTTTAAAAATCACTTCCAATTTTGGTGTAGGGGAGGGAGGGAGAGACTGTGACTTGAGCATACCTGTAAACATTTGGTAGAGAAGGGAGGAAAAAGATGGTTTTAGAGGCTTTGGTATGAAGAAATGGTAATTTTGGGGTGGCTTGTTATTTTGTGCAACATGAGCACTTGCTCTGAAATAGGTCACTGAAATGGGCAGTGCTCCTGCAGAAAGGACAGGCACTACATATCAAATGAGTCAGAAACCACTGCTTCTTCCCTGTGTTGCATGCCTCTTTTTCTTAGTCTGTGCAGAGTTAAGTGCAAATTTGGAAAATAGTTATAGCAACCTTTATACTGCCTAGTTGCAGTGATGTGATACCTTGCCTCAGACAGCAGGGAAAGACCTTATCACTGACTCCTAAACTAATTAACTAACAAGGCATGTAATTGGATTAACTCACATGATTTAAGAGCAGATGATGTGTGCTTAGTACTAGTGTGGCATCTCTAGCAGTTAAGCTGTAAGCATTTAATTAAAAGGGATCAACCAGTTGCAAGCTGCCTTGGTTTCAGTACAAGTTCCCCGAGGAGGCAACTTTGGGAGTGTGAGCCCTGCGGCCAACTAAAACTCCTAAATGAGAAGCAGCTGCTGGAGCAACATGTGCTGTGTGGAGTGCAAAAAAATGGTTACAAACCTCTGAGTGTTGGAGTTGTGGATTGATATGGCTGGGCTCTGCAGTGTTGATGGAGTGACACAAAGATGTTGACTCCTTGACAGCTGTGAAATTAATGAGTGCTGTCTTCCTAGCTAGTGCTAAAGTAAGGCCAATTTTCCACAAGTGAGGAGGTGCAATGTTAATCCACTAAATTGACTAAATTACTGGTTGGTTAGAGAAACTGTGATTTGATAAGTGGTCTCTGATTTTTTTTTTTTTTGGTGACTCCAAATCCTGCTGTCCCTGGCACATGGAGCTTGAGGACTTGGTTTGCAGTGGCTTCTTTATTGCTGGGGAATACACATATAATTTCAAATCCTAGGTTAATTTTGCTTGGAGAGACCTAGTCATAAAGTAGTACACAGAAGTGTACATCAAAATGACAGCAGTATAAACATTTACAGCCCAAGCAGTTTTGCATCTTGCAAAAAGGAATTTCTACTGGATTATGCTATTTTCCACCTTCTCTAATAGAACTGCTTTTGCTGTATAACCATGAGAACTTACCTTTAACATTAGCTATTCACCCTGGTAATTGCACCAACCTCTAATTTAATGAAAACCCATTAAACCGAAACAATAATTAAAATGAGACATCATCTCTGTAGGAGGCTTGCATATTAAAATCACAGAGCATTTCACTGCAGACAGATCTTATTCTCCAGAAACAGTGTTTGAAGCAACATGTAAAAAAAAAAAAAGTGATTTATAACAAATAATCATAATTTCAAAAGCTGTGCTGTTAAACATGATTTCCTACTGTTTATTACTGACTGAGTGGAATGAGCAAGGCAAAAGCAAATAAAGCATTAAAATGTGTATCCTACTCACGTGGATATAGTGAAGTGGCAAAGACGTGCAGTGGGCAAGGACCTGTCTGTGAGGGAAGCATGTTGCAAAGTCTTTTCCTTTTTCCCCACTTTGGATAAAGAGAAATTTGGATGAATTTTGTCCCCACAACCTGTTTGAAAAATGAGTATTATTCAGAGAAGACTTTATTTTGCTGCTGTTAGGCAGGAGGGACAGTGTTGAATGCTGCCCATACCAAGGTAAAAACGAGTATGTTGTGATACTTGTTTCCTAAGTTGCTGTCACTGA
The DNA here is from genome assembly GCA_013398735.1 of Nothocercus julius. NCBI lineage: Eukaryota > Metazoa > Chordata > Aves > Tinamiformes > Tinamidae > Nothocercus > Nothocercus julius. The sequence continues at coordinate 182,618 of VZSV01000343.1, forward strand.
AATCTGGGTTCTCTGTAGGGTTAAATATTTTCTTGCTTGTCCAGAGCTCTTGCACAAAGGTTTCTTAAAGCCTGGTGAAACCAAGAGCTTTAAAATGTGTGAAGCTTCCACTAAAGCAATGTGGCTGCTTTTCCTACCAAAGTAGGGAAGGTAAAGCACAAAATATTTGGGCAAGCTGGTGGTATGATAAAACATATTGCCTGTTTCAAAAATCAAGAGTTCATTTAGGACTAAATTTTACTATTTTTTCCTCTATCCTGGAAGTATGTATTAGAGGTATGATTTCCTGGCTGGCTTGGGATTGAGCTCCTAAGAACTGCTGCATACTTTGCACAGCTTCTAATCCCAGCCAGAATGGTCGTGTGCTTCCCTTGGTATCATGGGTCTTTAAGACTGCTGTACAATTAAGTTGAGAAAAACTTTGCCTACTCTTAACAGATTTTTTTTTTTCCCTTCTCTCAACTCATTTTATTTTCTGTTGTGGTAATGGACTATATATTTTACCATATCTTTTCATTTTCAAAAGGATGTTCTATGTCTTTTGACATGGAAAAAGTCAGTAAAATGGGAGTATCACAGCATTTAGTGTGGAGAAACAAAATGAGCAAAGAAAACAAAACAAAAAAAAAGGCAATTAAAAAAAATCCCCAAATGGAATTTGCTGTCAGCTGAAACAGATTCAATTCATTGGGATTCAACAAGGCAAAAACACCAGACTTGTGCAAAAATGACTCTTCCAACTTATTTGGGGGTGAGCAACTAGCATGTGGTGAGTAAGGCTCAGAGTATTGTCCTCAGCATGTTTCTGATTGAGAGGGTTTGGGGCTGTTGGTGCTTTTCAATGATCATGTATGTGCCTTGCTTTAACTCCTTTTATTTTGGAGATATTCTAGTATATTAAAAAAAAAAGCTCTGATAGCTCCTATTGCAAATTAAAAAAATAAAATCATGTAGGAGGGCATAGCAATCAGAGTCATAGCTATCATTATTTATTTTTTTTGCTGAGGTTGTGTTACTGCTCAAGTGTGGAAGCAGTGTTTTGCTGCAGATGACTGTATAAACCTATATTCTTCTATGTGGGAAATATGATGTTTCATTACCAGCAGACAGTTATTTTTATAGGGAGTGTAAAAAGAAAATCTCTCCCTTGAGACACCTGTGCTGAGGGTGTGTGTATTTATTTTTATATTTGGAAGTCTGAAGATCAACCTGGTGTTTTCTTCTGATCTGATGATCATGGCTAAGGAGCCCAGTACTTCTGTGTGAGGTTTGGTGGCTGCATGGGTAGATGGATAAGCTAACATTTTGAGAGCAGTATGTCAGAAAACCTCCTGGTATCTGGGACAAGTTTTTCTGTTTTGTGTGATTCAAGTTTTTGAAGAGATGGAGGATTTGCTAGGTGGGCCAGGGGAAGATTATGATCCAATAATAAAGTGATAATGATAAAAGCCAGACCAGTTGTGAACTAAATTGCTGTGATTTCTCCCCCTTGGTCATTAATCATCTCCACAGGGATGGTATATTGTGGATAAAAGGCATGGGGTGAAGATGAAGGCATTAGGTGAGGGTTTAAGTGTTAGGAGATGGAGCAAGGAGTGCTGCTGTGGGACACAGGCAGGTTGAGCAAGGCTAAAATATTTCTGTGTCTCCTTGGTCAGTCAGGAGTTTTAATAAATATTGTATGAGCTGTCACACTTTGCTTGTTTAAAATGAGAAATCCCAGAAACAGCGGATTGCAAGTGTACCTGGTATTTATTTTGGGGGCAGAAGCACAGCTGTATAGCATTAATACCCATAATACCTTGCACAGTAGAAAGACAGGTTTCCTCTGGGGGAGTGATGGAGAGTTGGTAATGGAGTTGGTAGAGCAGAAATTGGAGCTTGGTGAGTTGTGTTGGGTAAGTCAGTGCCTGTGACCCTTCTGAAATTAGGAGCAGATTTGTCTGGCCATAACCCACCGTATTTGCAGTGACTCAAGCAGCAAAGGCTTTCAGGCTTGTTGGAAAATGGGTAGCTGTGGGCTTGTCAAGGGGACAAGCAGGTACAGAGGGTCAGGTGGCATCGGGCTGAGGAATGAGGGCAGTGGTGGTGCGGGGTGACTGCTTCTCCAAAATGCAAAATATCAACTGTGAAATGAAAAGTGTGATCTGAATTTTTCTGGCTTGACATTTTCACTAAACTCTTGTTTCCCTTCTTTTAAATGAAATTCTTAGATATAGAAAGAGAAATCCATGCTGCACCACATGTGACTGAGAAGCTAATTCAGCTTTTTCGGAATAAAAGCGAGTTCACATTTCTGGCCACCCTGCAGCAGAAGGCGGCTACATCGGGAGTTATCCTATCTATCCGGGAGCTGGAGCATAGGTAAGAGGAGCTTTCTGTTTCATGGGAGTTAATCTTATAGTCTCCTGTTTCCTGCTAAACTCTACCTCATATTGTTTTAAAATAATTGGTGTCTTTTTTGATGTCTGTCAGTTAAATGAAAGTCTTAAGAACAGCTTCTGTGCAGTGATATATATGTGTCTTTCCTGGAGTAAAATATATGCTTGCTTTGTGTCTTTGATTTTTATTAGCAGCATAAGGTGAGGGAAGAAGAGTCTCGTCATTAGATATTAGTGTCAGATGTCAATGTCCATCTCAAAAAAAGAGTACCTTGTATTATAGGTTGTAGTAATTTTGTGGGTGTTTTGATGTTTTGAAGAGGTTGTTGGGTCAAATCATCTCCTGCAATCTTGGACTGCTTGACATGCTTCCTCTTCCGTAATTTCTTAGGCGTTGAAGGACTGTTAGAGATAGTTGATTTCCTGCTGTTATACAAGTAATAGGATGTTCTTTGGTTGCTCCTTTATTGAATCAAATAGCAGTTGTTCTGCACTGTGTTTCTTAGAAAAGTTTCTGATCTGTCTTTAATTTGGAATTTAATTGTTAATTGTGTACCTATGTCACAACTCGTAGCCCTATTTCTTACCTTTGAGAAAATACATGAAGGAGAAAGCAAGGGCTTTTTTTGTGCAGAGATTGCTTTTTTGCCCGTGCACCAATGGCATGAGTTATATGTGGGCTATATATGGTTATATAGTGTGTATTTTTTTCATACACATTTACAGTTGTAGGCTTGAATGCTGGTCTCACTTAGATCTATGTAATTCTATGTAATAATCAATAGAACATAATAATCAACATCTCTGTTCTTCTAGGCAGCTCAAATAGGCATGTCCAGTGCTGCTAATGATTGCTCCTACCTTTTCAGACAGATTACTGCAGTTTCCTGGACTTGCTGCATGATACTTAAAAGCTGAGGTGGTGTTTCTCACCCTGGTATCTTAGGTTGTTACCTAGACCTGGGTGAGGATAGTGCTTTCAAGCCCTTAGCTCTGGGATGACAGAAATTAAGTGGATGAAAATGGGGAAAATAGTTTTAACCATGATAAAGAAGAGTGAAGAGCAAAGATTTAGGGCATAAAGGTTTGTATAATGCACTGCTGAAGGGTTCCTTGGTCGTATTATGACCAATATAATAGCAGCACTTTTAGCTTTTTAATATTGTTCTGCCTGTTCAGGTTGCTCTTTTCTTTGGCCTTGCTTGTGAGCTGAGGAGAGTGCAGGCCTATGCCTTGTTCATGTTGTATTTCTCCAGTAAATATTACTGTGAGTTTATTTTCCATTGATTGCATGGAACTCTGAAACAAAGATGTATAGGATGTTTTAAAAATATGCATGTAAATGGACATTGTTTTTTGAATAACAAAATAAAACATATCCAAAGATGATGAATACAATGTTTCTTTAAGTCAGTCATTTAAATATGCTGTAATATTATATTAAATGTAAATGGCTATTTCACAATGTTTAGAAATCAGTTGTTGACTTATATCATTTTTTGGACAGGTTTTATACTCTGTACATAATGATAGGTGCATCTTTTAATGTTAAATATTGCTGAATCAGTTTCATGATAGATTTTCTTTTCATGATCCAAATATATTAATCTGCATCTTAAATGATAATCTCATACAGGATGGACAAACATATCACTTGTGGGTATAGATAGGTAGAAAGTTATTTGCAAAATAATGTAAGTTCTCTTATTTCTAGGAGAAACCTTTTGAGCTGTCTTCTCACAGCCTTTACCTATTCTGACCTCCAAGAGACTTGCAAAAGTCTACTGGGATACTTGAAATTCTACCTTGTTTCAGCAGTGATATTAATGCAGCTTAATTTGGAGGTCTATGTTTGCTGCTCAAGTGCTTGGATCTTGCATGGTCCAGAGCCTGAGAAAATAGATGGGTTAATGGGATATTGATAGCTCCTTTCCTCTGGAGCTGGCCAAGATCTGTATTTGGAGAAATGTGTCAATCTGTCTAAGATACTCAGTTACCTGAATTTCTATTGTGTGAAATATTGGATGTCACCAAAGGAGAAAACCCTAATATTTTGACTAGTCTGAGACACAATTTTAAAACGGTGGACTTCTGTAATGTTTCCATGTTGATGAGAGATGTTGGCCACAAACAAAGCATGAAAGTCATAGCCTCCTCCTGTATGATGCCCACAAAGTATTGCAATGAGTGGAAAGGAAGGGGTTTGCACATGTAGCATGCAGGGTTTCAGTATTTGGAAACAATGAGTAAGAAAATGGGAAAAGAATGGCAAGAAGAGGTCCCTGTTCCTCATCTCTTTGTTAACTTTTAAATTAAATTAAATTAAAAATTAAAAATTAAAAATTTTGGCAAGTGAACTGCCGTGTGGCTAGGGCTGTGAGGTTTTTGGTCTGCGTCAAGTTTCTTAATCTTTCCTCAGGCAAAATTCTCATTGACTTTTTAGGAGGTAAACTGTTGGGTATTTGCTTGCAAAATGTGCAAAATTAAACCAGTGAGCAGATGTTTCTGGGCAGGAAGTGCTTTCCATAAGAAATAATTGACCAATTCCCTGAGATATTAGTCTATGCAATTTTCAAGGTGTGCAAGTCCTTAGTGGATCTCGGGTTACTAGGGTATAATATGTTTGATTAAAAATACAGAAGGGTAACAAGCTCATTAAATTAAACACTGTCACCTAATTAATGAAAAGAAATCTATGCAAGTGACTTCTGACCCTAATTGAAAACCTGAAAAATTGAATTTACTCCTTGTTATCTTTTAGACCATTCTCTCCAATGTGTATATACACATATTGGGTTTTGAGATGCCCATTATCAAAAAAAGAAGAAAAAAAACTCTGCAAGTGTAGCCATTAACCTTTTTCCTTTAGGGTAAAGGCAATGTCTTCATTAATATTTATGCATAGAATTGCTAAATTGGCAAGCTGGCCATAGAATATGAAGATCCTGCCTTATTTCTTTCCCTCTTGAATGGGGTGATGCAGTGCTTATGCAGCTTTCAGCCTGCAATGAACTGTCAGGGGAGCTTTGTTTTCTCCAGATGTTTCATGTTTTTTCCATGTCTTAAGAGGTCTTTAGAAATGCAAGTGGAAGTAGAGTTGGGACCTCCTGATTCTGTCATCTGGATTCCTCTAGGCAAAAGGGGCAGAAATGTTATATTCTATAGGTTTGCCACCTATTCACGCATTGTAGAAGAGCAGCTTGTTGAGTAACTACCTTCCATCCTGCAGCTCCCTTCTGAGAACAGGTGCTTTATGTAGGGGAGGCTCAAGTTTGCTGTCTTTCCAAAGCATTAACATGCTGCTGATAGCCAGCTGTTGAAATGTATTGATTGGGTCTTGTTGGCAATAGGAACAGAAGGACTGACAGTTTGAAACTCTTTAAAACTGCTTTTTGGACAGCATAGAAATGTTGTGGTCAGCCCAGGAGCAGTATGTGTGGGTCCCCCAGGAGCCTTCCTCAACGTGTTGAGTGACTTTGCTAGCTTGTTTTATGACCCTCTGATATAGGCAAAGCACAGAAATGTCTCTAGCTTGCAATGAAAGCAACTTTGTGGAAATTGTGTCTATTTTTTTTTCTTTGCCACTTATTAAGAGTGTGACTGCTAGTTGAGAAGAGGGCTAGATATTCACAGCACTTTATTCATAATTTTTTTTTTTTTTGGCTTGGTTGGACATTAGGCTGGATGTTATGACTGTGTGTCTGGTTTTTAATTTTCTGTTGGCAGAATTTTCTGTTAGGCACATAGCAGAAATTGTGGAATTCATCATAACCCAAGAAGTCACTAAAAGCTTCTGAATTTGAGAGGAAGATCAGAGTGGAAAACTCCTTCCTTGTAAGGCAGAGCAATTAAGATAGGGTAATTTGTTTTCAGATACTTTATTTTGTCTCATGAGACAGATCTCAGTGATTTAAAAGGTTATATGGTTCTTCTCCATTGTATTAGAATCTGGTACTTAGATTCTGGGCTTTGGGAGTCCCTGATCTGAGATGTTGCCTCTGTGATGAATTGGAGGGAGGCACTGCTAGGAACTATGCTCTGCCTTGCTAACAGCTCTCTTGGGGGGTGAGGAGGGTTGTCTCTAGTCTGACTAGCAACTCTGGGTACCATCAATGATCCCCCGAGCCAACCTTGTCTTGGGATCAGGTGGTTAGCCCCCAAAATTGGCAACACCTCATCCCATCCCCTTCAGAAAGCTTCCAGATACAAGTGCTTTGTACACCAGCAGACCTCTTGGTTGATGTGTTACAGGAGCTCTTCAAGGACTGCTTCACAGTGCAACTGCAGCTTTCTTTGCTGTAGATACAGTTGTTGCCCAAGCGTTGGGTGACTTGGTTGAGGGTGGTGATGGATGGAGAAATTGCTCATTTTTTTCCTTTTGCCGTGCAAGTTTTCTGCCAGATTAGCTTCTTGGGTTGAAATGTCACATTGCAGTGGAATGGCTAAATCTGATACAAAGGCGGAGGTTGAGGAGGCAGGCAGGTGAGCAGAAATGTCCCAAAAGGTGGTGGTTACACTAAACTGTGTCCTCTACTGCCAGGTCAATCCCTCCTGTTTTTTGGAGGGGATTAAGTAAAACTTTCTACTGCTTTCTACTGTTGCTTTGCTGGATAGTCCTTTCTGGCAGATATCTACTTTTAGCAGAGTTGTCTTGGTCGTTGTAGGTGATGTGTGTGGTCTTCTAATGGTAAGGTATAAGGAGTCACAATAGGGATGGAGTCATGACTTTAGCTTACTTCAACTGACGGCCTCTTTTCAGTCTTACCAGCTGTGCTATGATGGAGATGTTCAGGTGCAGTACAAACCTTACAGCACATACCATGAAAATGCATAGATTCTTGGAACCAGCTCTGATTCAAGCTGTCTTCTAGATGGGAGATGAACATTAGGGTTTCTGTTTTTTCTTTTACCTGATCAAAGAAAGTAAATTTGTATTTGGGTTACCCTGTCTTAGTTGCAGGTACACAAATGCATCTTTTGAGCACCATAAATGCTTAAGCCTTGCAGCTTGGTGCGTCCCAGCTTCCATGGAGAATACTGGCAGAAAAAAATAAATGTCTGTTATGGGAAAAAATGCCACAATGGATATTTTTTATTGCTAAATGTTCCAGGTTCAGCTAATACAACATGATTTCTCTTGTTCTCATAGTGCTCTGAATGATAAAAGAAGTTTGCTTAATTGTCTGTGTTTTCTTCCCTTTGTTTGGAATGAAAGAATACGAATTAATGGAAGGATTCTCTTTAGGTAAACCAACATCACAGGGAAGTTGAACTTTGTTTGGCTTTTACTTGAGGGATTTGGGGGAAAAAAAAAAAAAAAAAAAAGTGTGGTAAAATTTTGCATTTTCTATTTTGGCTTATGTTGAATTTGCTGATATAGGAAGAATGCTTCTGGAGTGATGGAGTCTCCATGTAACATACAGCATTCAAATTTTTCAATTTCTGTGGTAGAAAAATAATCTGATTTTTGAAGATACCTTCGGTGTTGCAGATGATCCTCCTTCTATTCCCTGTGCATTTTGTGCTGCCTGATGTCAGTGTAGTTTTGCTCATAAGCTTTGATGGTATCAGCACATAATCTCTCCCACAGCAGTAAGTCTTCAATGCCACATAAACTTGCCCTGTATGATTTCACAGGGCAACCTCTCAATCTGTCTGTAGTTAAACCGACTGCAAAGTAGTAGCACTGTATGGTTTATAGGTATGCATGTGTAGCAGAGGACTACTGTGTAGGAGGATATCTTCAAAAAGTCAGTGTTTGACAATGCTGTAATGCTTCAGAGCTTGGGCTTGTACCTGTCACTTCGTAGTAGCTCGGTTATAGGAAGGATGCTTATGCAAGTGGCTATTTGCCTTGGCAGCTGTAACTCATTCTGGTCTGCATCCATCCAGAACAGCATTGAGACCTGCAAGGTGAGTGTTTACTTGTGTCTGAAGTCTCTTTGACTTCAGAGACTCTGCTTTTGCTCTGTGTAACTTTATTGCTGGTGATGATGGGCTGGGGCATCACGCTGCCAGTTGTTTATTTGCAGAATTTAGTAGAGTGTCACCACTGTCTGCTCTTGGCTGAGCTTTCTGCCCACCAGGGGAGAGCCAGAACAAGAGCTCAGTATCTTTTATGCTGCTGTCCGTGCTGAGCCGCTTGGCAGCACGAGCAGAACAACTGTGTTGTGTGCACAGCAGTGCCCTGTCAGGGGTGGAAAGCAAGCAAGAGGCCAAAAGCGTAATGGTCTGTGATTCATCACAGAATCTCTGTTGACTGAAAATCCTGACATCTGCATGGTAATGGATGTGGACTCCTTTGCTGTTGTCTGTGAGCGTATCAAGGAGTGTCTCTGCAAAGATGTCAAGCAAAGCAGAGTCTTGCTTGAAGCAACCTTTATAATTAGATGTCATTAACTGTTGTGATACTGTTTTGCTAGGATGCTATCTTGAAATGAAGAAGCAATATGCACAGACTTTTCTGAATAGGCTGATTTGTGTAGCAACTCCCTGATTTTAACTGATGAACCAAATGGTCTGGCCTTTGAGATTTCCTTGGATTTGCTTTGCTTTAAAACAAAATGGAAAAAAATGTGCCTTGAGCAGAATTTCCCTGAAGCTTCTGTCCAGTAACCACCTTGAGCACATCTGATTGCTATTAATGCAGTATCTTTTCCAGCATTTGAGAGAACTGATTTCATAGTATTATTGTGGCATGTGCAGGGTGCTTCCATCAGTGTTTCCATCCTTGAGCTCCTAATGTTTTGTGACCTTATCCCATGCAATGCTGTGCAGCTGCACAAGTGTTTTGACTTGAGGGCAACCCTAAGTTTGTATATATTTGCAGGGATGCCATCTGTGCCTGCTGCCTTGCCCTGGGACATCTGTTCAGTAGCTCTAAGAGCAGCTGCTCTAAGTGCTGGTGCTGCTCCTTCAAAGAGGCTGTAGGGCTTCACTTGGCACGTGATCAGGGATGGCAGAAGTTATAAAAGTCAGTATGATAACCTTTATTTATGTTCAAATTTGATAGATTAAGATTTCCAGAATGAAATGCAAAAAAAAGTCTTCATATTTTTTAGAGCTCTCATTTAAACACTTAATCAGTGTTGTGCTTAGCAGATAGGGTTCCCTGTGTTGACTGCGGCTGTTATCTTATGTGGGATATAGAGAAGTTTCAAGTGCTTTCAGAAAGAATTGTGAAGGATCTTGAGCTGATTGTGGAATAGTATTGTCCTTCTGTAAAGGACATTCCATGATTTTAAAATATCTCAACTTTTGACATGCATAAACTTCATCTGAATTTAGTGGTGTGTGTTTGTGTTTTGTTGTCTTGTGCTTTGGGGTTTGGATGAGAGACTGCTGACAGGCCTATGAGGAGCATTCGAGATCTATAATCGTATAAAAGAAGCCAGCAATAGCTTCTGTGCCTTTCCGAATATAAAAATTCTGCTAGTGGAAGAATTTCGGCCAAGGTCATGTAGTCATTTGTATTTGTCATTCCATAAACAGTGTGCTTGCTGAATACACGTGTTCAGAGAATTTCATCTGTCAAAATGCATGCTGCTTTTGATTACCTTTGTGGGGATAAAACATCCTTGAGAAATAACAGCTGAAACAAGAGGCCATCACTTGGTGTTAACAAGTTGACAAAAGGGTTAACATTGGAAATCATTCATGGAAAAGATTGTAAGGATAGTGGTGAGGGCCAGCTGGAGCAGTGAGTTGCCGTGTGCAGGTGTCTTAGACCTGTTTTGGTCAGATTTCATGCAGATGAGATGCAGAAGCACAAATAGTTTCAATATTCAGTGGTCTCCCTGTGGCTATTGCTGTGGATCTTCTGGTGATATTGGGAGTTCACACTTGCCTATTCAGGCAGTGCCACTATTGAAGACCACCTCTATTATCTTTTTCCTGAGATACTGCAGTTCTTTGGGGCATTCCAGCTCTTTATGATCTTGTGTCATCTTCCTCCTAAAATATCAGCAAGGAGCAACTAAGAGAAACAAAGGTTGGAGACAGCTCCTTTCCCTTCCTCTTGTATGGTAGCTTCTGGTGGTGGTGGTTTCTTGTTCACCTCTCAGTTTACAGTGAATAAAAATTTGTTTAGAGATGTTTCAAATCAAAGATGAGATGCTGAACTACTTTTTCTTGATTTTTTTTTTTTTTTTTGACATTATTTTCTCATGGGCTGACTATTTTAGCCTGAACTTGTTTTTTTTTGTTTG
>VZSV01000343.1:193325-205088 GCA_013398735.1 Nothocercus julius
TTTTTTTTTTTTTTTTTTTTTTTTTTTTTTAAGAGGTTTTGACCCTGTCTGGAAAGAGGAGGGAAGAAAAGGCAGCTTGCTTCTGAGAGCCCTCTTTCCAAATGCATTAGAGGGGAGAGACAGTTGCATCTTTTGGGAATTTGCTGGATTATGTGTGTATAGTGAAATTCTTGTTATGAAAACCTGCAGCTTTTGTGAAATCAATGACTGAGTTGGCTTGGAGCCTCCTGTATTATCTAAATGCTTCAGATAGGCTCGGCTAATTGTTTAATCCTGCTGGTTTCCAGTGTTTGGTTTCTGTTGACCAGAAAATAACTGCTTCTGATTTGCACTAGGTGAAGGATAATGAGGAAAAAAAAATGTTGAGTTTGTCTGCTGTCACTCTCTGTTCCTGTGACACATGAGGCAAAATGAAGCATTTCACTCAGGTCTGTGGCTCTTGGCAGTGCAAGAGGTATCTAAGCATCAAAAGCATCACTATTACAGTAAATTTTAACTAGTCGCTTCTGCATTATATAAATCTGTCAAGAGACAAACTCACCGTGTAGGCAGCAAGCTGCGCTAGTCCTGAAGTACCTATTGACAGGGAAGCTTGTCAGCTGAGAAACTGTTTTTTTGCAGTGTTGTTGGAATAGTATAATGTAAATGTGATTAAGCAAAACATCCGACTGACCTTTGCAGGGCTTGAATATTGCCTTTTCCCCCAAAAAAGACACCGTGCGGTAGGCAATTAGTTTTGTGTCCACAAAGCATCACTGTGGGAAGCAATGTGCTTCCCGCAACAGGAGCTCATCTTGCACTGATACTCTTAGACTTCTGCGATCAGCAATGTAAATAAATATATATTTATACACAGAGCCTGTGTGAGACACTGGCATGTTATGTAGTTTATTTTTGAGGTTTCTGCCTTGGTGCTGCTTGGCTGCAGAAGAGAGAAAGTCCTTTAATGGCATCTTTTTGTTCTTTGACAGCAGATGGCAATTATGAAACATTTAACTTTGCAAGTAGGACTTTGCTGTCAGCACTTGTCCTACTGCTTCCTTGTCTTGCAAAATGCCGGCAGCAGCGTCATCTGTATATTGACTGTGTTCCTACTGAGTATCAAAATAAAATTTTAAAAAATCCTTTCCAGATTTCTTATGGGTGTAATTTGGGTATTTTAACAGGGTGGGGGAGAGTAGTTACTCCAGATTAACTCCCTCCCTTTTGGAGAACTTCTGTCCCTCTACCCTTTAGTTGCCTTTGCAGGTGCCAAGCAGCCTAGACCCTTTACAATACCAGCCTTACTGTTTCCACTCTATTCCGCATGTATTTTCTTCATGTGAGTCCCAGCCATGCTTTTTGTTCAATTTAGGTTTGCCCTCACCTGCCTGTGGCTTGTTTTCACTTTGCACTTGAGTCTTCGATTCAGATGGCAGGATAGAGGAGAGTTTGGGTTTCTTTTGGCCAAGCTTTGTTCTTTTGGTGGGCCCCTTTCCAGTCATTGATTAACTTTTACGCTTATTTTTGGAAATGGATTTCGTTACCTGTCTACGCTTTCTTTTACTTGGATTAGCACCTGTTTTTCCTGTTAATTTGACATCCATCAAGAGCGTGATGCTGATGGGGAGGTACGTTGGTTTTGTAGGTTGACCCTAACCTTTAAAAAATACTTGCAAAAATGGGTTGAAAAATGACTTGGGGCTTTCTTACTTTTGTGGCTTTTTATTTGTGCATTGGTGATGTTATGTGTAGTCCTTTATTTTTGTTGCCTACAAACCCTGTATTTATACAAAGCATTTGTATAATATGTTTGTGTAAAAGGATCATTTCTTTGTATTGCAACCTGTTCTGTGGATGAAAAGGACATCAATTTTCAGGACTATCGAATGATATTTTGAGCATGATCTTTTTTCACATAAGTGGGGTTGCTATTTTTATAATGTACTAAATGTATAATACTTGTCTGTCTCTGTATCTCTCTCCCAAAAAATAAACTCTTATACAGAATGCTATGTAACCACTATAGATTGTGAGCTTTCGTGTGGTGTTTGCTTAGAAGTCATAGGAATTTGGAAATAATGAAATATGGAAGTGACAAAAGCACTGAATAGACCAATGAGTGGAATTCATTCTTTTTTAAATACAGCTATTTTGAACTGGAGAGCAGTGGCTTACGGGATGAGATCAGATACCACTACAGGTTTAATGGGAAGACAAGAACAGAGGTGTTTCCATACCGCTTGGCAGATGGGCAGTGGCACAAGATTGCTGTGTCACTCAGTGCATCCCACCTTCTGCTCCACGTGGACTGCAACAGGTAAGAAAATGTGCTTAGTAACTTGCATTTCTTTTAAAAATGCTTTTAATTTATGGCACAAGAACTGCAGCATGAGAAAAGAATTTTTAAAAATTGTTTTAAAGAATTGCAGCCAACTGCACTGAGAAAAGCAAGAGAAAACAAAGCATTAAAATGAAACAGTACATTGTGATTATGAACAAATGTGGAAAAGGTTGATTGCTGACTGGGGAGTATTAAATGCATCTATGTGCAGTTTAGGTACTGGCTTGTGTTACATTTGGCTGTGATTGCATTTAAGTGTGATAGATTGGTGTGCAGCCTGTGCTGCTGTGAACTGCTTCACTCAGCATGCCTGGAAACTTAAAAGAACAGATAGATATGTCAGAGGCATTTTTGTTTTATTTCACATAATCAAGTAACGTGCTTCTTGCTGATTTTTTCCATCCACCACCCTGCTTGGAAACTTCTCCAAAACCTGCAAGCTTCTTTGAGAGTGCACAGAATGGATGCCATTTATTTTCTGTAGGATTTTCTTTCTGTTATTGCACTTTTTTCTCTTGTAAACTTGTGAAGACTGCAAGGTAGCAGATTGTCAGGATTTCAAGGAATGAAAGAGAAGCAAGCTACCATCCTGGGATCTCTCTTCTCTTGGGGCTTGATTGCACAATGTATTGCAGGTGCTTTGAGGAACTCAGAAAACTCAGATTTGAGTCATTCAAAATAGTTGTTGTGGTTTATTTTCATCACTCCTTAGTTTTGATTCTTGCACTGAAATTGATGTCAGAAATATTCTTTGTCTTCAGTAGGAGGATTAGTCCACTGTATGCATTTTGGGGTTGTAGCATTTAAATAATAGTGGTAGCTGTTATTTTCTCCTGAAGTCTTCACTCCATTCAGGTAGAGCAATAGGAGCACGTGGTTATTGGAACTCTGGAAAAGTTTTAATTTTGACCGAAGTAATTAAGATACCTGTTGAAGAAAGCGATGACTGTTTCTGCAATTGCATTAACTAGTGACAGTGTAAACTGAATCTCAAGGCAGGCTGCTTATTGAATCCTATTGTTTGGACCCTAGAAACAATTAGATGCTTAGAGCAATTTTAACTTAGCTCAGGCATGAGATCTTAATTTCCCTCCTCTGATTTCTTACTGCTATTTATTGGTTACATTATTTCTTTGCTTGCCTCAGTATATGTATCTGTATATTGATGCAGTAGGCTTTGGGAGAGGTTCCTCATTATCCCCTGTGATCACTTTTTAATGAACAGCAAATGTGTTACAGGAGGAGCTGCTTGGCAGGTTATTTTCCCTGCTTGCTGCCTTGCACATGGTGTGGAAGGAAGGCAGTATGAAAAGCCTTCCTTGGTACAAAAGTCTATCTAGGGACAAGAGAGTTGAACAGAATCATGCTTGTGACCTGATTTTTTTCTTTACAGTAACAGGCAGGGATAGATAAATACAATTACAGAATAAGCTGTGCTGTCAAATAAGGTAGTAAATGCATATAGCGTCCTGTGTCAGGTAGCCTTAAGGAGGGCTGATGTATTGAGGAGTGTTCCCTAGGGCAGTGTATCTCAAGGCTGCTGCCAGCATAGATCCATAGCTAAATGCCTACACTTGGCTGTATATTTGTGGTAGTTTATGCCAACTCCTGTGGGAAGTAATGGGAATACTTTTGAAAGCGCAGGACTTGAGGGCAGATTGTGGTAGAGGTATCAGTGAGAGAGAGAGAGAGAAGAAAAAAAAAAAAAAAGAGGAGATCCTATGTGCCTGACTCAGCAGTGGCATCTCTGTTCAGTTAATTAGAGTTTTTTTGTGAATGCTGGTGCTTTTGGTTTGCTTTATATCATAACCTCCTACATCTTTGCACTCAAAGAAGGGATTGCTTTTTTTCTCTCCCTTCTTTGGAGGAATTTTTCCTGCTGACACTACAGTAAATGTCAAAAGATGCAAGTGCAATGCGAAGGCTTTTGAGGACCACCAAAAAGCTGAGCCTCCCTGATGTTTGTTGGGAAAGGCGCTAGCTGAAAGCATGCACAGGATCCAGCATTGAGGACTGCATGTTTTATATGTAAATGTCACTGTTTCAGGCTCACACGGTCCCTGACTCTCGGCAGAGTTCAGGATGCCTAATGAGAAGTGATGCTTCTGCAGCCTTAATTGAGCAAGTGAGTCACAGGGGAAGGGAAGACAATGGCAGTCAAGAGATCTGCCATGTCTCGCCTCTTGCAGAGATTTGGGATGTCCTTTTTCTTTTGGTCAGTTCAGCTAAACAGCAATTTAGCTTTAAACGTACCTGTCTGGTTAACGGAGTTTTATGCCCTTTTTTACTGTCCCCACTCCTATAAAATGAAAACAAAGTAAAGCAAAAAAAATCAACCCTAACAAACTCTGGATTCCTCCTGGATTTTCTTAAGGGAGTGGCAACACTGCATCTGTGTAGATGCACATGAGTTTGTGCAAATGCATGAATCATTCACTTTGGGCAGTGATAATATTATACATTTAGGAGGTTTTGTTGGGTGAGTGATTTACAGATGTGGAGTTATTAATCTGCATGCAGGAGGGCAGTGAAAAAGTATCCAGGCTGTGCTTGATGTTTTCCCCAAGTTTGCTACAGTATTTATCTTGATGCTTAAACCTGGCCTCCAGCCCTCAAAAACAGCAGGTCAGAGAGGGCTGGAGATGAAAACTTTTAAACTGTAAACAAATTGTCCAATCCGCTTTTATGCTTTCCAGCCTTTTCATTCCCATTGCTCTGATTCGTAAAATTGCTTTGACATTTAGTGCTTGATTGTCTTTTGGATTGGATTCAAAGTTGTCTCCCGTTTCTCTGACACGGGTAGGTTAGAGAAGGGTACTTGAGAATTGGTGAAAAGCCTTTAGTGCTTCTAAGGATGTTCTTTAAAGCAGCATAATTGCCTCTGATCTAATAATATGTAACTTGGTGCAGGAGGCCTGTATATCAAAGGAGGTGTGTTTGCCCAGGTATGTGTCCTTTTGACATCCGCTCCAACGGTATTTTATTTGTTCCTTTCATTGCGCCTTCAAAATGAGTAGTAAGAACTGTTATTGAGGCTGATATCAGAGATGCTGACATAGGAATATAAATTAGAGTCCAGGTTAAAAGCCTGTTGATCACCACCATACTCTTTCCACTGACTCTTACAGCCCTTGCGTTGGGCCGAGCAAGTAATCTCTAGCCAGGAAGGCAGCTCAGACAAATGACAGAGTAGGAGCAGTTGTACTTGCTAACACGCTTTTAGCATTGCAGTATGGTTTGGAAAGCTTAGGGGAATGAAAAGCCTATGTTCACTGTAAATGTACAGCTGAGGCACAAATAAAATCTGTGCTGAAAGTAGCTTGGAAATGTGCCTGTGCTGCACACTTATTTCCACACACCTTCAAGGCAATGATGTACAAACCTTGTTTGAAAATGGGTTATCTGAAGAATCCATCCTTCCCTGCTCTGAGTGGGGGGTTGCAATTTAGGTGGGTATTTAGGTTAATCTAGAGCTACCGTATGGCCAGCAGGTCCTTAAATAGCCTGTGGCACTAAAGGGTTGATTATAGTATGAAATGAACTCTTGCTGTGCACCTTCCCAGATCTTGGCTCTTGGGAGAGCAGAGGTAAAAGGTCCTGCTGTGTGATGCTCTGTTGGGAGATTTTCCAACCCTGGGCAATTGCCAGGCCTTGCAAGATGTGGTGCTGTTTTTACTTTATTTGAAGTGACTTTCAGCTCTAAGGAGCCTGCGGTGTTGCCCATGTTATCTGACTGCCCATTGCAACTGTTGGAAGCTCTGTAACAGCATGGAAGACTGTTATACTTGGAGAGAATAAGAAGGATTGTAAGGGCAGGCTAGGAACAGTATTAAGATGTAGCTGTTAATAATTGATTTAAATCATATTAATTCCAAGTTGTTCGATGTGGCTCTTTTGTCCAGGGAGGGAACCCAGACATGTCTACCTTTATTTTTACTGTTTTGTTCTTCCTCACCTGCATTGCTTTAGAAACACTCATCTAGCCAACCCATATTCTTTAGCTTGATGAACTCCATCTGCAGGCATAAAAGAGAGAAGACAATTTTTCAAAAACTAATGCTTTCAAGTGAAAATAAATGCTGGAGTGCCTTTTATTGTGAATGCCACTTGTAGTTTTGACTTATTTTGGATATTTTTTCCTCCCTCCTTTTTGGAAGGAGCATGGAGAGAGAAGCTTATAAAGCTGAAGCAGGCTAGGAAGTAGTCTCCATGTGCAAAGCATGTTGTCTGCTGCTTTTATGTTTCTCCTGATAGAACAGAGCATTAAGGAATGAAAAATGCATAAGCATTGAGAATTTTTCAATTGAAAAAAATAAATAAAGCAATGTAATCCAAATATGGCCACCACAAGCCTCTGAGTTTTTGTAAATAAGGGCTGCAATCTTGAGTTTTTCAACCTATGTTCTTAAAAATCCTATGGCTTTAAAATATAATTAAATTTTAGGAAAGGTTAGGGCATCTATTTAAAACAGATTCACTGCTTTACCTCCTATAAAATACTTCAAAGAGGTGTGTGATGGGAATGGTATGGAGCCAGGTTTACTGTCAGCATATGGCTATCTTACTTGGATTTCTTGTCCTTGTTCTTTAACCTGTGATGAGTTGGTTGAGAAAGATGGTTAAGGGGCAGAGCACCGTAGCCATATGCTGTGGTGTACCCCACTTCTGTTCTAGGGTATTCTGTGTTGGGGGTTAACTTTCACCAACTCACTGTCCCTTCTGCTGGACAGAAAGACTATAAGCTCTAGGGTGAGTGATGGTCACCAGCTCTGTCCCAGCAGCAGCCAACAGGTCTGTAGCATTACTATTGGCACAGTCAAGCTGCAGGGAGATGTTTGAGATGCATTCATTATGGCTATTACCCTGAGGAAAGATTTATTTAAATAACTTTTTAATAGAGTTTCTTGCTTCTTTTCCAGCAGTGTAGTAAATGATGCTATGGGTCTTGCCCAACCCTGTAATGATGCTATGGGTCTGCCCCGATACTGGTTGAACCGTCTTACCCCAGCTCCTGTTTAGGAAGTCTGCCTTTTTTAATCCTAGATGAATCAGCTGAACTTTTTTCATTTTATATGCTGCATTAAGAAGATGTAGAAAAGGTCATGAGTATCTGTGGAAGTGCTGAGGTTGTTAAAAAGTGCTAAAGAAAGGAAATTGCAATAATCTAACTGGGCATCTCTGACTTAGATGTTTCCCTGAGCATCTAAGATGGTCACTGAGGAGAGGCGACCCCTTGCAGACTCTACAAACCATGTCATCTGTTGGCTGACCCCCTTTGAGGGCATGGAGCTGCAGCCCCACGAGGGCTGGAGAAATGCAGGAAGCCTCATCGAGCCTCCATCAGCCTCATCGATGTCCCCACCATGGAGTGGGAAACACATGAGGTTCTGTGCTGGGGTCTAGTGAAGGGGGTGTTATTGAAAATACCGTTAGATGGGTTCATGGCTCCACTGGGGCAGGGATAACATGTTACGTGTTTCTTGTGTTTGTGATGTTGGTATGAGTCAGGCATGGAGGTAGAGGAATTGATCTTAAATCAGAGATGGAAAGCCCCAAATGCTTTATTCATTATCTAAAGTACGTTAACAGGTGAGTTATCTCACTCTTCAATAACTTTGTTGTTCCAATGTATAGTTCTTTTTATATGAAAGTAATAACCCTGTAAACAAGGGTGTTTACATACTAAAGCAGTCCCCAAAAATTTGTTGCTTGCTTTGTACCTTGATGTGGAGAGCTGTACTGGGGCCTCCAAAGAGTTTTTCTGCTAGTATGTTAGGTGGAGAAAAGGCTGCTTTTGGCTGCTTATTCCTAGATTTGTTTTTTATAGGGGGATAGAACAACTGAGCTCTTGCTGTTGCATCTGTGCTACTGCAGCAGGTAAAGTGGCTACATGGTGCTGTTGCAGCTCTGGGCAGGGACCAGTGTGTCCCTGAGCAACACAGGTCAGCATGATGGCAGTGGAGACTCAGCACCATCAACGTTTAAGCAACAAATTTTGGTGGAAGGAACAGAGGTAGTCTTAAGTTTTTTTTTTTTTTTTTTTTTTTTTTTTTTTTTTCTCTTCTCTCCTTCTTCTTCTGTGTAACCATGGTTTTGGTTTTAGCAGAATTTTATTTTGGGAGGCTATTTTTGCTGCAAGATCTGAAGGACCAGATATGACGATACATATTTTAACCCTGTTGTTTTCTGATACAAAATAGGCTTAAATTGCTGCTTGTTTCATGGATATGTTGTTGCAGTTTTATTTCTCTGGATATCTTGCTCTATCTAAGGGACTCTTAATTTGTGGAGAAAGAGCTTTTCTTTCTCGTATTCCTTTGAAGAACCCATTCAATTAAATTTCCCCTCCATTTCTAGAGTCTTTTTTTAAATTGCTTATTTTAGAGTTACTGATATTTGGTATTTGGGATGTATTCTGAATATTTGGTATCTCTTACTGAGAAGAGAATCTAGTGTGGTGTTTGGTGTGCCAAGGAATGGCAATGCTGTGATGTTTAGCTTTAAGTCTGCTTTAATTCAGTACTCTGCTTTGGAACATGATCCAAAGCTTGTTGGTGTTAAAGGATGTCTTTTAGTGAAGTGCTGAGTTTTAGTCTTGTCTTCCTTTATAAGTGGGTTTGTCTCCTTGTCTATAATGGATATTTGTGTGATCATAAAAAGATGCTGCTATGAGTTGCATGCTCTGCTGCTCAGATAGTGGTATCTGTTTACAAGTGGCAAAAAGACAGCCAAAATATGACTTTTCAAATGCACCTCTGAACCAAAGATATTTGAGCTCTGTGGCTCTCAGCTCCACATAAGATACTTAAAGTTAACATCCAAATTCACATCAGTCTGAACTCTGGACATTGATATGCGTAAGAAAAGTCTGTATGTAGATGACCTATAGCAGGCGAGATGGAGCCTTCTCAGATGTAGAGGCCACCTTAAATGCTGCTGTGGCCAGGCTGGCTGAATAAGACAGCAGCTGGCATCTTCACCTGAAACAAGGATGAGTGTATGGCTCTTGTGATTGCCTCCTGCAATTTACATGCAACTTTTATGGGCAATGCTTGGACCATGAGCTGCATGCTACTTAGCTCAGATTTATCAGGTCCGAATGGACCTTTACGAAAGGTATTCAAGTAAGTTGTCCAAGCTGCAATAACTGATGGACTGTCAAGCCAGCTGATATCTGTTACTTCTTACTGTCTGTGAAACTAGAGATGATGTACATGCAGTAAAGTACAAAGTGCAAAGTACCAAGCACAAAGTGCTCTAGATGCACAGGGAATGTAGCTCATCTGTTATTTTGTTTTGATTAATGGCTAGATTTCTTTTTTTCTCACTGGATTAAATGTACTCAGAAATGGGAATAGATGCAATCTTGATGTAAGGCCTATTTTACTTATCTGTTGTAGGCACTGATGTATTTTTTTGCCTCAGTATGTCCAACTTCAACTATTTTTTGATTTCTTGTACATTCATGAGTACTTTGTTCTTTTTAAGATGGGTAAATACTCTGGCCTTCTAGACACAATGTTGGCCTTGGGCTTTTGGACACTCTTAATACTCTTAAATCATCAGGAACCAATGGCTTCTCTTGTGTGATCTGCTGTTAAAATGGACCTAGTCTGTAAAGCACTCTGAGATTTCCAAGGGAAGGATATGCTATTAGCAGCAGCATTCTGAGGAAGAGTTTTACTGTGTGGCCAATGTCATATCACAGAGCGAGTCCTACCTCCTACTTTGAAGAGATAGCAACGATGGGTTTTAGTCCAAGGGATGGGAAATGCTGCTATGAGTCATTTTTTTTTTTTTTTTAAACTTGAAAACCCTAATGTATTTGGTAAAGAAAACTCCAAAAGGGCAGCTAATATGTTTCTAAATTTGCTCATTTTCTGTGTGAGAATAAAGTCCCAAACTTGACAGTGCAATATGATCTTCTGATGATCTTTGCTCTATTGTTTTGTTTGCTTCTGTGTGTTGGAGTGTCCTTAAAGTTAACTTGCGTTTCTCTTCTGTGGGGGGGAAATAAGAGGTTGCTTATAAAGTTTTTAGATACCTTTTTAGTGTTAAATTTAGATTCTCTATTTTGAATAATTAAACTGATACTAGAGTATCTTCACTGTATTTTTGGCAATTGTATAGGAAAAATCAATGAAATCATTTAAGTGACTGAGTCTAAAAGGAACCTCAAACTTGAGCATGTACTCCTAAGCTTTTTTCCTAACATGCAGTATTACTGGACACCTATTTCTTTTTTCTCTCCCTGAGCTTGAACAGTAACTTTGATTAAATAGTTGGTGGTTACTATTGTACTTTCAAAATTTAATAACAAAAGGCTTCCTTCAAAACCTGAAACTTTTATCTAAATTGCTTTTCTCTTAAATGATTGTGAACTCTTCTACTATGACAGAAGAGCATGAAAAATCAGAATTTCTCCAGGAAGATTATTTTTTGAAATGGACTGTTGGAGGCTAAGTGGAAATTCAGTTAGTTGCTCCAGAACTGAATGCATGTTCAAATAATGCATCCTATCTGTGAAGACCATTTAAAAACACAACAAAACTATCGTAGTAGTATTGAAACACTTTTGTTGGGAAACACACAGATGGGGGTTGTAAGACAAGTGTTTGGAGATATCCTATGCCCTGTTATTCCTTTTCAAAATTGGTTCTTAGTCCCTTTCCTCATGTTTCTATTGAAGCTGACTTTTCTTTCGAAGTTACTGTTGTTAATGATGCATTATGGCATGTGACATTCTGAATGCTGTCTGGTTTTTTTAAAGGTTTGTAGGATACATAGGGATGTATTTAAAATGAGGGATGTTGGCAGGGGAATGTCAATTTTGAGCATTGGATTTTGAACTGAAAAAAGCTCTTCTGATGAGTCATGCTGATATGAGAGTGCTTCTGTGCAGTCGTTGGAGGTGCCTTCAAAGAGTGATTCATTTATGGTAAGATGAATCACACCCTGAAAACACTTCTCCAACTAAAGTAAGCCTAGATGACTAGCTCCACTGTAGGTTCGTACCTTTGAGGGATCAAAAATGGGGGGTGATGAAATCCACACCTGACTTCTCCACAGAAATTTATAGCTTTGTGAGAGTAAACTTAACAGCTAGATCAAGAATACACAAACCTATAACCCATTCCTGAATTGGTGGAGACCAAGGCCTAGGAAAAGGGTCTCGCCGTGCATCAGCCACAGCAGTATTTAGATTGCAGCTGTGACTCCCTATTTTAGACCCCCAAATGTCATGATTTGGCATGCTATTTTGTAATAACTGAAGGAATTGTAGTGTGTCCTATTTTTCAGAAATCATTGGTCAATCTCTTGTCCAGTCCATGCTGGTATACAGATTCTAATGCAAAAGGGGACTAGGTTTGTTTTCTTGTTCTACTAAATATTTCATTTTTTTCCAAACTGCTTTTAGCATGACAAATATTATATGGATG
>VZSV01000343.1:209871-267960 GCA_013398735.1 Nothocercus julius
AAAAGTTCCACAGGAACTTAAGGGAAAATTTCTTGCCAGTGAGGGTGACAGAGCCCTGGCACAGGCTGCCCAGAGAGGCTGTGGAGTCTCCTTCTCTGGAGATCTTCCAAACCCACTTGGACACAGTCCTGAGCCACATGCTGTAGGTGACCCTGTGTGTGCAGGGAGGCTGGACTAGATGATCTCTAAAGGCTCCTTCCAACCTTAATGATTTTATGATTTTATTAATGCAACATTGAGTGTTTGGGGTTCCTGGGAGTACTTGCCTTTTATATATTTTCCCCAGTGCGGTGTGTGATCTGAGTTTATCTACATCGATGAGTAAAAGCTTGTAGTTTGCTGATACGTTAATCTGGGTATCCTCAATATTGATGTGACTTTGTTGTCAAGGTGACTTACCACCCACTCACTTTCCCTTTGAAGTAGTCTCTTTGCAACATGATTTTACAAGTTGCTCATTTTTGAGGACCTCTCCTCAAAATCCTTCAATTTCAGCAAGCAAGGAAGATTGGTTTGTGCTAAGTTATTTAGGTTAAAATTACTATAGCAACTCCAAGAACTGTGAAACAGAGGCAAAAAGCTAACTTTTGTTTTAATTTAAATCGTGGTCCAAGAGTTGCTCTAAACCTGGAGTTGGCTTCATCTCCCAGCAGCCAAGCTGTCACTGCCAAGTGGGATTGATAGCATTATTTTATTCTACAGCTGTTGTTTTTTTACCTCAGCTGCTTCCCATAATTCCACAGATGGTAAACATATGTTTATGGCTACGTAGGAAAAGGGTAAGTTATACTGGGTCCACCCTTCCCAAATTCTTGTTTTATGCAAGCAGAGGCGCAGAACTCTGGGATATTATATGTTTGTAAATTAATATTTCTATGCATTAACAC
Source organism: Nothocercus julius (assembly GCA_013398735.1). Classification (NCBI taxonomy): domain Eukaryota; kingdom Metazoa; phylum Chordata; class Aves; order Tinamiformes; family Tinamidae; genus Nothocercus; species Nothocercus julius. The sequence continues at coordinate 210,759 of VZSV01000343.1, forward strand.
TTTGGAAACAGCAGGGTGGCTAATGATATGCTAATGAGCTGACAATTTTTATTGATTGTAATGAAAGTCGACAAGCGCCTTTGCTTTATGCATGCTTGAATATTTTACTCACTTCAGGGAGGGAAGAAATATATAATTGGTTGTGTTTTTTAATTCTGCTTAAGAGTTTCAGAAATCTTTTTTTGTTACTCATTGCAGAAGTTTGGACTTTTGCCAGTTTATAAAGAGTTCACATCTCTTCCCATATATTTTCATGCTCAGCAGGACCTCCCTTTCTTTTTTAGAGCAATTTGTTTCACTGTTTCAGCATATTGGAAAATAGACTTATTTTCCTTAGTGTAAACAGGGATCTAGGGAAATAAGTGGGGGAAAAAAAGAATTAGCATCTCTGTGTTGGAGCCATGGCAAAATATACATCAAAAAGCATTGGGTATAGTTCTGAGAGTTATCTTGGCTATTTCAAATATATTCTTATTTTAGTGATAGTCAAATAACTGTTGTGTCTCTTGCCACTCCATAAAAGAGCATTTGCAGCCTTATGGGCCACATTCTTATATCAGTATCTGTTGGTTCAGATACTGCTGCTTCAGTTTATCAGAAGAATAAGGGGAAAGGATCATGTTCCCAAATCCCTGTTTATCAGGATTATTCCCCAAGTAGCCCTACTGCATCCTGGCAATGCCACATCAGAAAAGGACTTATTGATATGCTGCTGTATAGGCCGTTGCTGTCAAGAGATGGTAATTTTTCTATCTGTTCTAATGGGCCCTACTGATTCTGCTGGGCCTGGGGATTCTGCCATGTTGGGGTCACTAAAGCCTGCAATGGACATCATAAATTTTTTGTGTCATGAAAAATCTGTTTTTATGTTCAGTAAAGAGCTTGAACATGTATTTAAGACTGAACATGTTTTCCCCTCCTTTTCTTTCTATTTTTTTAAGGTTCAGGAAAGCATCTTTTCTCTGGATGGTTTCTTATTAATTGTGTAATGTGAGGTGGTGAAACTTTGTAATTTCATTCATGGTTAAGCTTTTTACTGCTGAGACTTGAGCATTACAATATATTTTTTTGCACTTTAGCTTATTATTTCTCACTGACTGCTGGCAAGAGCTGTATAAAGTACCTTCCTGGATGTCCTTTTCTAGTGACAGTGTTACTTCTCATTACTGTGATGGTTTCATTATTTTCTTGGATGAAAAGGTTAATAAATGTATACAGTTCTGCAAGAGAGACAGTGTGATCTGATTATGTCTATTAATGTTTTCAGTTAGTGTTTGATCATGAAGCTGTAAGCAGAAAACAGCACTTGCTGATTGCCTTCTGCTGTTTCAGAGAAGCAGCACATAAATGTTAAATGTTACTGTGTTTGCAAGGAACAGCCAAAGTGTAAACTGACTTCTGCGCTGTATACCTCTATCCATGTAAATATGATTTCATAGCCTTCTACTTGTGGCATCTCATAGGCTTGTTAACTGGTATTATTTTATTGGTTTTCACTGTTGTCTCTCCATTTTGAGACACGCAGCTTATACTTAGTGATTGCAAAAGGTGAAGCACCATTAAATGTGTCCGCTTAATGAAAACTAACATGCAAATATCCAGGAAGATGAGCGGGGATAATTGAGTTGTTATCCTCATGAAGAGAGCGAGAGCGATCTGGTCAGTTTGTACCTCACCCCTTCCACCCCCCACCCCCCTTTTTTTTTGTGTGTATGTGTGTGTGGCGGCAGGGGAAGCTGTTCAGATCTGATTGAAACTTGTATTACCAGTTATCTCTTCTTTTACAAAGGGTGTTATTCAAGATGTGAAAATCATCTTTATACCTAATGGATATATAACACAGTGTCCTAATCTCAATCGCAGTAAGTAGCAACTTATTTCCTCTAGCGTCTTTAGATTTTTTTTATATAAGATATTTCATTATTTTAATAATGTTTTCAGGCTTGTCATTTTTTATATGGTGACTGCCAGAAAGCAAAAATTCTGAGTAAAATTGCATTTGATGTTCAAATCAGCAAATGACTTATCAACAGAATATCAAATTTGATTTATTTACGGGTTATTGTCTTTCCTTCTTTTTCATTTTTTTTTTTTTTCAACTTCCTTTATTGAGCGTGCCCAACCTGCAGTGATTTCTTAAGTCTGGTGCAAGGAATCATGGATTTGCAAGAACTCCTGGCCAAAATGACTGCAAAAGTAGGTACCAAAGCTTCTTTGTCAACTCCCCATTTCTTTCTTTGAGAACAACATAAAAGTAATTCTTTTTTGCAACTATTTTACATTTTCATGACAAACATTTTTTTCTTATTTTCCCCTCTTCCTTCTGCCAGTAGCTCTGTTGAAGGAGATAGCTTTATGGAAGTCACTTTAGCCTCATAGAACTTCTGTTCTCTGATTTATTCCGTGTAAGATGGGGACAAAAGGTGGAGGGGGGAATTACAGGAGCCCCAAAACAGCGAGAGGATCACAGAAATGCCTGTGAAGCTCTTGGATGTGTTCATCTCAACACCACCTTGTAGCACAAAAAACCCTTACAATATGTAGCTGCAAATAAGACTTGTACTGCAGTGTTACTAGTGTAAAAGGCATTATATTTGTGATACTTATTACTATGCTGCCTTTAATTCCCTCCCCCCCCCCTCCCCCGCCCAGCCTTCGCTAATAGGAAAGTAAAGAAAATAACTTTATGAGGGTGCATCATCCTGGCACTTGCCTACCCAGCTGACATGCTCTGGACAGGCTCACTCAGAATGAGAAATGAGAGACTTTTAGTTCAGTTTGCAGCTTGCGCTGGGAAACGGAGGCAATTATTTTGAGCCCTTCTGGTGGCCTGGGTATGCTCCAGTTATGTGGGGTGCAGAGTAACTTTCTTCCTCTGCTGTTAATTATATTTTTTTCCTCACTAGTACTTTAGGGGGGAAGTGAATAACACAGTGTTTGTACTCCAGAGGCTCCACGCTTCCGTAAAGTGATTCTGGGATAACCTTTCGTTATGAGTTGCTTTGCTCTTGCAGAAATTCACGGAGTCTTTTCATGGCATTGGTTATGGAAACACCGTTGCCTGGGAGAAATGCATGTAGCAGGCATGGGAACTAAACTGCTGGATAAATGCATATCGAAAACGGAGGGAGCTGAGACAGGTTTTAAGGTTTATATCTGCTGTTTTTGTTGGAGGGGATAGATAACCCCAGGCAATCCCAATGCAGATCTAAGTGTACAGTGAGGACGATGTCTGACAAGGTGAAAAGCTGGCTTTGAAGGGCTCTACAGCTGCCTATGGAGATGGTTTTGTCAGGGCAGGTGGTCAAAGAAGGCTTTGCAAATATGCACGAGCAATGATCCCCAGCTCCCTGGGTGGGGGATCCACGAGGTGTAAAGTGCCAATGTGGTGTTTTGGAGAAGCACTGCCCTATGGTTTGATGCCAGTGAATCTTTCATTGATTTAATCTAGTGTTCTTAGATGGAGGCAGATAATAGATCAGATTGTTAGAAAACAAGCTAAAATACTAATTTGCTGCAGGACAAAAGGATCATGATGTAGTTCAGCATACACAGCCAGCATTTTGGAGTATTGTTGGTTGCTCTTCAAGTATAATGAATAAAATCATTCATGCAACCCTTTGTAACCTTCTCCTGAACCCAGTTGGGTATCCTCCTGCATTTGAGTGGTGTATACTTTCTTTTCACTTATAGGCTCACACAAGCCCATCCTTGTGCTGGAGAGAGCTGCTGAAGCCTTTCCTTGTTTTTGGTCAAAAAGACTGAAGCTTGAGTTGGATTAAAAAACAGAAAAATACTTGAGTTTACTTGATGGACTAAATCTCTTGGTTTGTTTATATCATGGATTTATATGGTTAGCAATACTTGCATGAAAAAAGTTTCTAGGAAAGTTGAAAGCTTATTTCTAATTTTGCCAGAAAGAAGTACCTTTTTAGCAACAGTCCATCTTACAGTCACTCATGGACAGAGAGCAGCAGGGAAAACATGAGAAATAGCTAACCAATTAGTTTAGGATATGGAGAGTGTGGAATATGGTGTGAATTTCCTCTCTTATTAGTTTAGATGCAAATGGCATGTGCCTGGTGGCTACAGTATAGCAGATGAACTAAATGTTCTTTCTGAACAGATTCTGTGGGCTGTGATGCATTAACTGACCTGTGAGTATTGGAGGGCTCCTTGTTACATGCCTTCTAGTGAAGACATACATACCTGTATTTTGATAATTGATCCACTCTGTTTAAGGTATTTCTTGGAACAGGACATATTTTTATGGAAATTATTTAAATATCAGTAAGACACTACAAACAATAGCAAAAGCTAAAAAATAAAAGATTTTTATTCTGACAGCATTTTCTATGGCAAGTATTAGGACAGAAAAAGGGGCGATACTATGTGCCATATCAAAACTGGATGTTTCTAATATCCTTTGTCTAAGTTTTTATAGTGTCCTTGAATAGGAAGGTTTATTTTTGAATTAAAAATACATGACCCAAACGTAAATAAAGCACAAATGTAAGACAAATCAAATCTTTTTATCAAAACTGAATACATTTTCTACACTGTAAACATAGTGAGAGTTTTTGCAGAAATCAGGTAGCTCAGAGGATGAGTTTTGCCTCTGAAATATGAAAAGGAGTTTTGAAGTCCACCCCAAGGATGATGAACTGTCTGGAAATAAAAATGGACATGTTAGAATAATTTCACTTAAAGTGGATGGAATTTTAGAGGATAAATGTATAAAACTTGCATCTATGTTATTATGTAAAAAACAGACTACAGCTCTGCATTCATCTTTATAAAATGTGCTGCTATTAAGATGTATCAGTCTATAATGTGGAATAATAGTTTGATGTTTAGAATAGGGTAGGCATTCATTTTATTTTGTGTCAAATTCCAGTAGCCTCTCTATCTGCAATGGCTTTGCTATGATGGCTTATGCATATTCAACAAATGAATATAAACAAATCAAGGTTTTGAGGAACTTCAAAGTAATTTCAGAGTCATGGCAGTTCTGGGATATAAAGAGTGCACGTATTTAATTCTAAATACTGAGTCTTGGTAGGACTTTGAATTTTAGTAAATACGAAGAGGATGCTTAGTGTCCTCTGCAGGGTTAGAGGTGGCACTGGATACAAAGTGTGCTCCAGTGGAGGTTATTCCTTTATGGAGGACTCTAAGAGAATGCCATGTAATAAGGAGAGGTCTTAAGAAGTGGCACTTTGAGAAACCTTGGGGATATGTCAGGTGAATCTAGAAGGAGTGAGGAATGGGTTCTCTCCATACAGCAAATCATGTAGGTTTTCCTTCCTGTTTGTTGCCTAGAAGGCCACAGTCCTTTTCTATCCGTAGGTGAATCATCACTGCTGCCATTTGTGGCTCTAATCTCAGCAATAAGTAGTACTAGGAAAAGATTCATTAGTTATAGCTTCTTTATGCCTTTTAGTAGCTGGAATTGAGAAGGTAATGAGAATAGCAAGGGCTATAGAGAGCTGGTCACTATGGGACACCTCTTCTGCATTAACCACAGTCTGGAAGTGTCTGTACAACATGGTTTAAAAATCCTTTTTTCAAGTTTGAATCATTTTTGTTATTATAAGGCTAAGGTTATCCTAAAAAGTCAGAAAGCAGTGCTCTGACTTATGTTTGACAAGGAAGAAATGGAGATGGCTAATAGAGGTCGGTTTGTCTCTATGCCTTATGGCCTGTAATCCTGATAGTGGACAATTAAGAAATTTCTTTTTACAAACAGGTGTGTTTTGTGCAGCCTTGTGCAGCACCTGCACATTCCTGAGGGGATCTTAGTGGGGTTTGTTAAAGTAAAACAGGCAGTTTCTGTAGTTCATAAAATGGTTGTCCCTTTGCACAGCTCCATCAAAGTTGTGGAGTAGGGTTAGTTTATATCTGCTGGCATCCTGGCTCAGTGTTTCAAAATTCAGCATCAAACTTGTCTCACTTAAAAATAAGTATGCTGCTTTCTCTTTGCTTTTTTAAAATCATGTGTGTATGAATTGTGGAAGTCTCATCAAATTACTTTCATTTATAGTTAAATTATGCAGAAACAAGACTGAGTCAATTGGAGGACTGTCACTGCGAGAAGACTTGCCAAGTAAATGGAGTGATCTATAGAGACAAAGACTCATGGGTGGAAGATGATCACTGCAGGAATTGCACATGCAAAGTAAGAATTTCTACAAGGTTTAAGGAATAGGACCTAATTAAAATGTGAAAATGAAGCTTGAATACATAATGTTGACTCTGAGAATTGTTTTTAGTAGGCAGCTAGTGGTAGTGTGAACAATAGGGAGGGAATTTTTTCTTTTCCTTTATGAAGTCTGCACATAAGAATTATCAGATTTTATTTAAATAAAATCTGCTTTCCCTTGACAATTCTTATGTGTTCTTATGTGTTCTAGTTATATCTGAGAACTTTCCTCTTGGGGTGAAATTACAGTGATTGGTTCAGAAATATTTTCAATGCAGCAGTCTTTTTTTTTTTTTTTTTTTTTTTTTTTTTTTTTTTTTTTTTTTTTTTTTTTTTTTTTTTTTTTTTTTTAGCATTTTAGCATAATCTTAATAGTATTCATAATCTTAATAGTATTCATAGATGCTTAGTTGCATCTTGCATGGTAAAAACATACAGATTCTGTTTTCAGTGTTTATCGCCTTGAAAACCCAAGGTACAGTACAGAATTAGAATGTAAATCTTGCCTTGTTGAAATTATTTGATAAATATCTGAAGAGACTCTTTATTTGCTCAAGAAAATAGAAAACGGATTGTTAAAAATCTTCAGGATGATTGGCACAGAGCCCATGAAAAGTGGTGCTTACAGTCTTGTAAAGATGGGTTTATGTGTTTCATTTAGTCTGCTTTGCTACTCTGGGCAAATGGGGTGCAACTAGTAATGTTTATCAAAATTAGGTGATTGTCCTTCAGATGCCTTTACATGCAAGTTGGTAGGCAAGATTAAACTTTTTACTGAAAGATCTAATCCTCAATGCTGTTTTTAATGAGTTTTCTGCCTTATATATGTTTTAGGTAAAACACTTGCTAATTACAACAAGTCATAGTTGAATTTTGTCTCAATAACCTTCATTTAGAGTGGCATTGTGGAGTGCCGAAGGATGTCCTGTCCCCCCCTTGAATGTCCTCCTGATGCTCTCCCAGTGCATGTGGAAAGCCAGTGCTGCAAAGTGTGCAAGGGTAAGGACATTCCATGCACCTCTTCCATCTACACTTCCTTTACGTGATGCTAAACCTGTCCTGAGAAGATCTTAAAACGGTTCCTCGGTTCTGCTAATGAGGAAATGTGAGTGACGGTGGGAAATCTGATTTAAGAAGAAAATTTGTTGGTAAATACACAAAATGAACTATTGCAGACTTCTAAGATCGTCTTGCTACACAGTGTCAGCATAAGATTATTTTTCCATTTTTTTGTGGAGAAAAAACTAACCGAGCTTTGGCTTTTATTTCCTGTTGTTGAAGACCATGAAGTCTTCAGCCTCAGCTTTCCAAACTGATGGGTAATAAGTTGAGGTGCCTTGCCTCTCTTTTGCTTCAGTTTGGAAGACTGTTCTTCAAAAAGAACATAACAATTTTAGATGTTGGGTTAATATCACTGAGTGGAGTGATCGTTTATGTTCAGTCTTTTCATAAAGCAGTAGAAAATGGGGGGAAAAAGTGGTAGTTGGTCCCATTGTTGACACTTTATGAAGCAAAAATTATCCTTCTTGGAGACCAGTAGTCTTCAGGTGTGACTTTCTGTAATTTGCAAAACAGATTTTGAATTATTTTAAGACTAATTAGGGGAAAAACGCCTTTTTTTTTACCATTCTGTCACCTTTCTTCAGTCATTGAATATATTAGTCACATGCACAAATTTCCCCTAGCTGTGATCTTTCACTTGCTGCTATTGACTCGTGCCATTTCATTTCTCACAGCTGCTTGTTGATGTGAGTGTTCAGTTTACCAAAAGAGGTCTAAGAACAATATTTAAGTGGTAAAATAGTGCTTTTTCTTCAATCTCAAAATACTTTTATTTATAATATGTAGAAAGTATGGAAAACTTCCTGAAGACATGGTTGGGACCACCTCTTAGCACCTCTTTGGTGCCTTCACTAATGTGTGTGCAAGCACAAAAATTGGAATTTGATACTGAGGAATTGCAAGATGCTGAATTGTAAATTCAACCTGTATCACCATGAGTAAACTAAACCATGCTTCTGATCTCTTTTTTTTTTTTTAATGGAAAGATGAACAATCAAAATTGCCTTTTGTCAGTGATTGGTACAACCCTGACTCTGTACTCTAACAAGGACTTGGCATGTCTGTCAACGGGAAGAACTCTATGGAAGCTGATTGGAATTGATTGTAAATGCTGGCTGCTTGACAGGGACATGCAAGGACCACAGGCAGTTGCTGTCGGGTGTTCAGCAGTAATTGCTGGGGCTTTCCAAAGCTCTGCACTGCAGGTGTTAACTTCTCTGTGCTTTTCCTATTAAGCTCCAATAGGATCACTGGTTGTAATGTGCTGTCTCTAGGGTTTATTGAAAGGCAGGATTATTAAAGAGTTTCCTGTCTTAGCTGTGCACTAATGAACAAAGTGGTTCTAACATCTGAAATGCAGAAGGCTTTAAAAATGAGGCGGGTCTATTTTGATCACTGCCATCTTGCGTTAGCTGTTCCAGCTAATATTTGTCAAAGACTGTAATTCTATTTAAAATTTCGTTGTTCTCTTCTTCTCTTGAGTTGTCTTTCATTGCCTTTTTGGGTGTTTGTGCTTGTGTTGAAAGTGGCTGTCTCAGGAGAATAGAGTAGAGAGAGAAAAAAAGGAAATTGCTCAAATTCATCTCCCCCCCCCAATAGTTGCTTGGTTTCCTAATTTAAACACAGTTTCCCATCTAAAGTGTTTCTCATAAGTGAGATCACAACAGCTCTGACATATAAACTAGGACAGCTTTAGAGAGGAAAAAAAGGTAGAAAACTAGGATACTGAAAGGAAGAAGCCTAGTTTTTTAAAATTGTTGTTGACAGTGAAATCTGAGTTATTCTGAAAGTCTTTTGCCTTTCCTCTAGAAAAGGGAGTGAATTTTAGATGTCTACATCCAAGAGGTTGTTGATGGCTGTGGTAGTGTTTATCCTTGCTGTTTGCTATTAGGGCATGGCTGGATGTTGCCTTGCTTAAGGTAGCAGTAATCCTAAACTAAACTGGCTGACTTTGCCTAGAGTTGATTGCAGTGCTTGCATCTTCTAGTCTGGCTCTGCTGTGGAGGTTGTCATCTTGAGCAGTCAAATTTGGGGGAGAAGTTTCATTGACTTTGACTGTAAGGGGCTTTTGACAATAGCTTCAGTGTCGTAGGACCTTTCTGTTTGCTGTGAAGCCTGCTGCTTGATGTGTGCATAAGAATGTGCATAAGAATGTTTTTCTTCTTCAATACATTTCTGCAGTTCATTGATTTATTAGTGATTTGCTACATCTAGTCACTTTTTTTGCAGTGCTCCAGCAAGTTGAAGAATCCACCTTCGCGCCCACATAAAGTCTGAGACTTTAATTGAAATCTGTGCTTATATTGCTCTCTTGATGAGCAGCACACTAATAAATGTCTTGCTTCATGCTGCACTTCAAGAATGCCTTCTGGAAGCACAAATATTGCAGCTAATTCAACAGAATCTCAGTAATGAAAATATTTTCTAATGAATACTAATTAATTGGGTCCAGTATCAATTGTCGTGTGCTATTCTTGTTTTTCACTTTGTGTAAAATAGTCCTTTGCTCTTAAAATGGATTTATTGTTAATGGATTTATTTTTAATTATATATAATACTGACTTTCAGTGGCTAGATGCAAATGACTGTGTTGCATTTTTAATGCTGTGTCTGTATTTCCCAGTGTATGTGACTCTTGGTTTGACTTTGCTGTTTGCATTTGCTTACTACCTAAATACTGTTTTTTCTTTTTTTTTCCTCACATCCCTTCCTCTCCCTCCTGCTCCCAAATACAGCAAAGTGTATCTATGGAGGCAAAGTGCTAGCAGAAGGTCAACGAGTTTTAACCAAGAGCTGCAGGGAATGTCGAGTAAGTTTGTGATAAAAACTTTTCCTGTTTTTTAAATGAATCTGGAGTCTTCAACAGTGGCAATGATAATTCAGGGTATTTCTTTAGGCTTCTTTCATGCAAATGAGATGTCCACTGTCTTGAAAAGGTTACCCTGAAGCCAATGAAAGCCACAAACATGTAAACAAGGCAGGAGGAGGACTCATTCAGTGTAAAGAGTGAAGTGACTTGGAGGGATGTTTTATATCTGCTGCTTTCATAATCTCTAGGAAGAGGCAGCATCTGAAGCCAGTCTCTGATTTTCAGCCTCAACTCTTCAAATTTGAAGAAACCTCACTTATATTGAGTTACTCTAGATTTACCCTAGTATTTAACCTTGGTAGCAGTGGTATTAATGGGGCTAAATGACTAAGAACTGGACTAAAGTCTTCATAGTGCTTAGGCAACTTTTTGTATTTAAAGATATAGGTAAATGGAGCATGGATATAGGTATATGGGAGATATAGTAACTAGGAGGGATAGGCCCCCTGCTCTGTCAGGGCGTGCCTTTACTGTAACTGGAGTACATGCATGCTTTAAATTTGGCTTGCTGCTTCAAAAAAGCACAGCACTTCTAAATACGTTTGCTCTCACCTATAATTTTCAAGTATTTTGTTCCTTGCATCTCTTTGAATTTTTGCAGAGGAGGAAGGGTGATGAAAGGCAGGCTTACAAGTGTTATTGACAGATCAGTGTGCTGGAGCAATTATGAAAAACATTTGGGAAAGAGTGCAATAAGCTGGATATTGTTGCCTTTGTGGCTGAGTGCAGAGTAGCAATTTCATGGTTGCTAATGGAAAAGGACAATAACGGGTTGCTGATGTTGTGCAAGCAGCTTGGGCAAAATAACTTTGCTGCTTAGTATTTGGTCCTCTAGGGAGGCTCAGTAGTGTATACACAAATAGGGGCTAGGGTCATTGCCTCAAAGTCCAAGGGGTCCTGTTGTGTTAAAATAGCTCTTGCAGTATTTATTTGGGAGGGGAAGAGTCTGTATGAAATAAGATGACAATAGGAGGATTTTCACATTAAAATGATGACTTAGAAAGTGGAATGCAGGAATTCTCTGCTGTTAATAAGACTACTGCATTATTGGTCTCTTTATACTCTTTATTGTTATGATTGTGATAATAAATTCAGGAAAATTAATCAAATATTGACCTTTGGCTACTTCTCTTATTAGAAATGGCTGAAATAATGTATTTTTTTTTATATTGTGTAAACATTGAGATGCATTTATATAAAGGCATGTTACCTATTTCCCTATTTTCTCACTGTTGAAGGGAATTGATGCAGCAATGTTGACTGCAGTCATGTTGCAGTTTGCAGTATTTACATATCAATGGAGATGGGAATAATGGCCATTCTCTACATCTTAAAAACAGCATCTGTTAATGAGACAGCACAAAAGAAATGAGCCTGTACTTGCAAAAGGATATTTTCATTGGTATTTCAAGAAGACATTAAACCTAACTGGCAAAACTTGTCACCCTGATTTAGGCAAGTGTTGGGCTAGCAGGTGTCTACCTCTGCTCCTATATGAGGATGCATCCATAGAGAGGGAGTGCATTTGCTGCAGTTTAAGCATGACCCTCTTAAAGCTTTAAGTGAAGCACCTGCTTATTTATTGCCTCAACTAGGCAAAAGGACAGTGGAGGCTAGCCAGACTGCTAATTCACTATAGTAATAATTTTGTTTCCTGTGCAGGACAAGGGGAGGACACTTGTATTTTTTTGTGACATTGTTGTAGCACTGAAGTGTGAGCTTTGTGCTAGGGGAACAACTGTGAAAATTTAATATGGTTTGTTTTTTTCCAGACTTGAAAAACAGACATCAAGCTTGAAAAGCTGTTGGTCCATGAAGGGCACACTGTAGAGGGTACATGTCAACTGTCAATTTATTAGTGTTGATAAAGTTGACTTTAAAAACCTGAGGGGAAGTATCTTGGGGAATAATTCTTGCCCTTGTAAAAGAGAATATATATTAGTAGGTGGATAAGGGAAAGGAAGATATGTTTGTAGGTGGGATAATGTCAAGAAGATACAATTGAAATTTCACATTTCGCTTTTTATTTGAAGATGAAATTATTTTTTTCTTTGTGTAGATACTGATCCAAGCTAAAAGAGGCTTTTAACTTGTAACAAAATATTACTGTTGGATTCAGATAAATCAAAGATTTTCTGTCAGGTTGTGTGCAGAGTTTTTTTATTTTGAAGATTAATCCAGACTTCAAAAAAAATGTCTATGATGCACATCCTCTTAATCATAAGCACAAACGCTGCTGCTGGACAGTTGTTCTCTCCTTCCCAGATGGAATCCTGCCCACAGACACTCTCTAGATTAATCTACAAAGACAGAATGGCAAAACTAGCACACCAGTGTTTCCTAGAAAATGGAGGTGTGCCTGGGAGTAAGGCGTCTGCACCTCTCTGTATTCAAATAAGTAGTTATTCAGGTTTGTGGTTTTCCCCATGATGATGAAATGGCCCATTTGAAGTTAGCAGAAAGAATTTTATAAATTTTGTTTCATTGGGAGTTGACTTTTATAAGAGGCTTGATTTAAAGCTTTTCATATAAAAGGAAGGGATAATATGGTATTGGGAATGGTTGCCAGGGACACTGCTTGGACCTTTCTGCTGAAAGGTTAATCCATAATATCTGAAATGAAGGGGGAGGAAAAAAAATGCAGAGAAAACCAAAATAATTCAATTTGAGATCTTGCTGTTTTTAAAGTTAACCTCCTGATGAACTGTCTTGAACTTATGGTTCAGATAGCACTGATTAGGCTTACAGTCAATTCCTTATGTACTTTGTAATTACAAGAAATTCAATTTTATAGTTGTAAAAATTCGATTCCAGATCTGATGCTTTGTAGATTGTATTTCAGTTGGAGCTGTACCTATTTACTCCAGATTTTTCTTTTTAACATTTATTTCTGTCCAGATTCTGTGAAGACATATGTGAACTGTGTATGAAAAGTTAGTCATTTTTCTAAGGCAGCCTTAGGAAGCAGCACTTTTCAAAAGTGAACTGTTCTTACTTATCTCAGTGAATACTAAATCTAATCTAAAATATAAGAATCTAAAAATTCTTATAATTGAATCTGATTTTAATCCAAATAACACTTCAACATAAAACATTTTTCTTTTTCTTAAACTTTTGTACATAGGTTTGATTGGTTTTCCCAAGACTTTGGTTCTGCAGAAAATATGGAACTGGAAGGGGTTAAAATCTTACAAATTTAATAGAGCCTTCACTTAATTTTGTGCTTGTTATCTCCTAATAGTTCATTAAAGGTGACACGAGGATTGAAACTTTTTTTTTTTTTGCTTTTTGACTCATCCTGACCACTGACTTGACTTTTGAACAATTGGTTGATGTCTTGCCATCTATTTGACCAGACTTATCAGTCAAGACTTTCCATCAGTGCAGTGATATACTGTGCCTGTTCTCCTGCAGCAGGCCCTTTGTGCACTTGACTAGCTGATGAATTATGCCCAGTGCTTTTCCAGCTGGTGTTTTGATAACATGATAGTAAATGATGTCTCAGTGTGTCTAGTTGATTCTTTTACTACCTTGGCTGCTGCCATTGCATGGGCAAGCAGCGAAGATGAAACCGTGTGACCCTTCAGTGAGGCTAATTGCCAGCCAAGAGTTAAAGGTAGACTTACCGGTGCGGTAGTGTCTTCTAGATATGACGGCATGATGATTGGAAAATGTCATTGATTTGATTTTTAAGTGGAAATTCTTGTTTTATAGTCCTTTGTTCCCTAGAAAAAGGGGATCACTTAAGTGTGGACAGTCCTCTGGGATAGTTTCTGCAGTTTCTACTGAGCAGAGGGCTGGTTCTTGGTCTCTCTTTCCTTGCCAGTTTACAATAAAGGACGTTGGATGCCTAGAAAGGATGTTGATGAAGCAAATAAAAGTGCATGGAAGACTGGAGGAAGGGGAAAGAGGAGAGAAGAGGCTATTTTGGCACAACATGTTAAGAAACAAGCAGGACAACCAGTTTAATGTGATGGAAAGAAAATTGGGCTGCTTTCCTACATGGGAAGAAGATGGAGTAAAAATGGTGCAAGATCTCTGTCTGGATACCCCTATGTCTGTTATTTTAAAAATATCTTTACCAATAGCTAGATATCCCTTGAACAGTTTTATCTGAAATCCGGAAGAAAGCAAAAATCATATGAATATTTTGACCTAGTTTTATCTTTTACACAGCAGTTTCTGGTTTGGATACCTCAGAATCAAATTTCTGCATTGCTGTGTGTCCTTATTGAAGGACCTACTTTTTGGAAATCGGGTTGTCAGTACTTTTAAAGAGCAGATGCCTGGAGTTTGTACACGCTTAAGCAGTGCAAGACACTGGAAAATGTTGGTCGTCTCTCTGCTCTGACTTGAATGGAATAAAATATCAGTGTAGTATGTAGAATCTGAAATTGTAAGTGGAGTAAAACCAATAATTATGTAAAGCATAAAAACTGTCCTCAACAAAAATCTGAAGTACTTTAATTCCTTCAAATACTAAAACGAGTTGAAGTGAAGACAACTATGGAGTTTTGAGCTGAAGTGCTGTTTTTTCTTAAACTCTGAGAATAGAAAAGTCCAAATTGATTAACCTAAATCTGATACTGTCGTGTAAAAAATGAATTTAGCTTGCTGCCTGTCAGTTTGCTACTGTTATTGCTAAAGATTGCCAGAGTTATAGACTTAGAATTGTGATCCGTACCACTGTACATATTTTTATCAATGTCATTTCTCTTAAATTTTTTTTCCACAGAATGGAGTTTTAGTAAAAGTAACAGAGACCTGTCCTCCACTGAACTGCTCAGAAGACGACCATGTTCTTCCAGAGAACCAGTGTTGCAGTGTTTGCAGAGGTAAGCCAGAGACCACCAGTGCTTGTAAGGAATCTGCGTTGCTGATATAACGGGGACATACAGTGGAACAAGCAAATCCTGTTTAGTGAGATAGTAGCTCTACAGCTCTAGTACATCTGTAAACCTGAATCTATAATAAGTGCTCTGAATTTTAAAGAGGACTCAGGAGGAAAGCAAGAGGTGAAGAAAAAAAAAAAAAAAAAAAAAAAGGGCACAGTTGAGTTGCTTATTTTAAGATTTCTGTGTCAGCCTCAAAAGTGCCCCCAAAAGTGTTCAAGCAAAATACGTATCAATGAGGATATTTCCAGGCTTAGATAGTTGAGGACCTGCTGGTCTATCTAACTGCCTGTGTGCAAGTTCCAAGTGTCATTGCTGATACCTAAGGAATGGCTCGAATTTCTCCCTTAGCCAGGAAATATTAACTATATGTGTGTAGTTAAATATTTAGTAAGACCTTGACATTGCAAGCATATGCATGTGGCTTCAGGGGCCAGCACATTTGAGACTGCTGGGAACAGAAATTAAGGATAGATGTTTTACTTTTAAAAAATATTTTTCAGAAACGGCTGTAACTAAGTAAGCGGTAAATGCTGCTTTTCTCTCTCTTGGAGTGCTCGGTATCTTAATGATAATTTCTAACAGATGGTCCAGTTTGATGTACTGCAGTATTGGAAAAAAAAGCCTCATTACTTAAAAGTATTAGAAACTTGAAAGCCTGAAAATTGATAAAGGATAAGTTCTGTACTTATTCATTTCTGTATTATTGTTAATTATAGGTTCTCTTTAAAATATGGACTTCAGTATAGATATATTGAAGTTAGCATCCTAAGTTGCTTCTTATTTTTTTTTAAATAGAATATATACCCCTATATACCACAGTAAATACTGTCCTGAAGGATGAGAATATTGGAAGCCTAAGTGGATCATTTGCGCATTGTGTGCGCATTTTGCATCATATGTTATGATGACACAGATAATTCTTATCATTGGCCTTTATAAGCCAGTAACAGAACTACTAGTATGCATTTAGTAGTACTCTATAATGTTAAATGAGATTAAATTCCATGAAGAGTTTATCAGGACATACTTAATGATGGTTAGGTTTTATTTTTCAGTGAATGCTTTGTTTAGTACGTAGCTGTTGAAACAAAACTATTCTGAATTTTGTATTCTGTGTTTAAAAAAAAATAAAAAATATATAGAATGTCTATATTAAATGAAATTAGGAAAGGATAGAAAGTTTGCAGCTTTTGCTTTAACTGCAGTGGGTGAATTTCTTTAATAAAAGATGAATGTGGAGGATCAATAGAAGAAGAAAATGTGGAGCAAAGTAGGGAAATTTCATTACATTGCGGAATAAGACCATACCCTCTTCAGGGATCTCTGTAATACCTGCCACGATAATAAGTAAATGCCTAAAATAAAACAGGGTGTGCTGGGGGAGGCGGGGGGGGGAAGTGATGTTTGTGGGGATTGAAACTGTGAGTCAGCAAAGTACTAGGTTGAATACTGTAATATACTCAGCTAGTGGGCTCCTGCATGGTCATTATTGTTTGTAAATGGTTAGAAAAGTAACAACAGAAAATGATACCTTTTCTTCCTCAGCCTTTCCACATGCTCTTATATGGCAAAATCTAACAGGCTGCTAAAACCCGGCTTCTAGATTTTAGTGAAATGACTGAACAAGGTATACAGTAGACTAGGTGGATTGTGGAAGGACTCAGCTGTAAAAGGACAGTTTATTTTGTGAACTGATGTACCTGAATGCAAGAGTTGGTCCCTGTCAGGTCCATATAGAGGATCTTGCCCTGAGTGTTTAGTTGTCTGGAGTAGATCTAGTTTTGCCCTTCAGCTTTGGTTCTTCCTCCAGCAATGCAATAACTTATTGTACTTGAGCATAAATTTCTGCCTGAAGTATGTGGCTATTCCATATTTTTTTCAGAACAATATGGTATTAGTAAGCCCTATTTTAGACTTGCAAAAGTTTTAGTTAATTGTGAAACTTTACACAGAGTCTTTGCATAATAAAACATATATTTTACTGCTTTCTGGTGAATTGTCCATTTTTCCTTCAGCATGCTTACTACACTTTTTATAGCCCAGAAGCAAATCTAATACAAAATATAGTGTCATAAAGATGTTTTATTGTTCCTTTTAACTGTTTTTCTCCTTGCCAGAGACAGTGTATCTGTTTAAAAGAGTGATCTTTTTCCCTCTTTTGAATGAGTGATTCAAATAAAGTTTCATGAGAGTATTTTTATGTTGTTATGCTCTCAATTTTGGTAGGTAAGAACAGACTCAACAGTCTTAGCTGCTTCAATCATCCCCTCCTTAAAAGAGAGAGTGTGAGAAATAATGAAGCAGTGCAAGTTGTTTGCTTTCTATAGGAAGTCATTTTTTCTTTGCTATCCTGTTTTAACGTTTTGGCTGGTAGAATTAGATTGACTGCTGACACTGGTTAGCAGGAGTTGGAGAATCCCACCGATGAGCTGGAGTGTGTATTTTTGCCACAAAAATCACTAGCTGCATCCAAAAAACTGGGGCTTCTACTGTACCTTATATATAGTGCTTTGTTGTAATTTTAAAAAGTTCTTGATTATTTCAACTGCTGCTTGAGAAGGCTCCTCAAGTACTATATTTCTCATTTCTCCCTCTAGCTATGGAACAATTTTGTTTTTTCAGAAATCAAATTATTTCTTGTGCATTGCTACAATGTATGAATTATTTCAAGGTTTTAGGTTTCTTTGGTTTTTCTCATTGGAGGTTGATAAATATGAATTAATTGCTTCCTATACATTGTTATAGCAGCATAAAGGATTTAAAGGGCTCTATTATCCTCAAAGCACTTGTCTTTATAAGCTTGTTAGGCAGCGCACTGCCATTACTTTCGTGCATGCAAATAAACAGTGTGTAATAAGGCCATCATTCATATAGCAGCTGGAAAGAATCTGCAAAGTTTCTGTTTTATGTCAAACCCTTGAGTTCTGGGACCATGGTCTCAGAAGGCATAAAAGCTGTACAGAATGCTTCATTGCTCCTGACTCATTAAAAACTGATTCAGATCCTCAGTGGGTGCAGTTGCTAGTGCAAATTTTATGGCTCTTCCTGCGACATGTCCCACAGATGTGCTTTACATGTTCACCTAGCAAGGGAACTGTGATGATTTTAAGGGTGAAATTACCTTAGACCTTTTGAACATTACTAATTCTATAATAGCAGCATGGGTAGCCGCCTTTCTGGAAGGAAAGCTCTGATGTGAAACAGTGAACGTGTGGGTTGCTGAAATGCTAGCTTGTTGAACCAGCTAATGAAGAGATTTTGGAGGAAGTACAGAAAGTTTTAAAAGTGCTGTGAGGAAATCCCCAGAAAAATGGGGGACGCACCACTGTTGACACTGAAGTGATATGGATAGAACACACTGATGGCAGCTGTAGTCTTGAATTGAGTTCTTGTCTCCTTCAATAATTAAACCCAATTGCTAAACATGTTAGGTGCTTAAATAACTAGATTACAGTGCAAAGCGGCTTTGTGCATTGGATTGCAATTGCTGATTTGGGGAACTAGGACCTGAAGAAATTTAGGGAACAAATAATATTTTTTACGTGGTTGAAAATGGAATAAATGTTTAATTTCCAATAAACTACTTGAGACCTCTTAGTCCTCCAAGTGTAGCTCCTGATGCTGCACAAGTGATAATTTTATTTATAGTAGCACGAATCTGAACACTTTTGTAACTGTCTTAGCACATTTATTAATGGTCATTGTGCAATCAGAAGGATGATACAAATATACTTTCTTAGGAAAAAATGAAGCAAAGATTTCAGCAGCTTCTATAAGGAGGACAGTAATGTTATCAGAAATGTTTAGGGAAGTAACAGAGGTGATCAGGCCCATCAAAAATCTGAATGCACTCTTCAGTATTCACCTCATGCTACTATCCAATTGTATCTTGAATGTCTTGAATGACTTTGAAGGGCTGTTGTGCACGTTTATCATTTGCTGTGTGTATGTGGGGGAAATAGTTTCTGACATCTGTTGTGAATGTGCCTGTCTGTAATTTTAATTCATACTCACTTGCCTTGTCATCTTTGTTGGCCTGAAGTTAGTTTAGATTATCAGAACTATTTAAGATTTTGTGTGCCTCTGTCAAGTCCTCTCCAATTGCTGGCTTGCTGGGATGCAGTGATTCTATTTAAAGCTTCCTCTTATATTTGGAGGGTAGCTGCCTGCCTCAGATAAGACTTTGCTGAATATTCTGAAGAAATTCGGTTTTTCTCACCTGAGTGATACGAGTTTGTGCCCTCCACCAGCAACCACCAGTGGCTGGGATCCTCAGATCATGCTGCAGTATCTGCAAGTGGTTTTATTGTATGCACAGGTATTTTAAAGGATCCCTAGGATCTGTGTCATAGCAAAGAAATAATAAAAATCAGATGTTTGCGTTCTTACCCTTTCTGCTTGCTTGGAAGTAATTGCTCCCATGAATATAGACTGGCTGTGCATAGGTTGACATTTAAGCTAGGTCTAAGTTTGATGTTGATTTGAGCCTGTGGAAGCTGAGCAGTGCATAGGTAGCTTATTTCTTCACAGTACGGTCAGAAGACCAGATGCCCTTAATTTGCCTGAAGAGCAGGGATAGCACTTCAGGCTGATATGAATTAAGATAAAGTAGATAGCACTTTATTACTTCTATGCATCCAAAGCTCCAGCTGGGAGGCATGAGTCTAAGTCAAGAGCAATACCACCTAGGTATGCTTCTCTTAGCTCTTTTGAGATGCTGAATGTCACTGTGTAAAACTTATCTTAAAAAAAAAAAAATGCCTGCAAGAGCCTCTGATCCAAGGGACAACTTGCTTCTATATAGTTGGAATGAACCCTTACGCTTCAATACCATTGCATACATTTTTCTGATGATTAACATTAAATTACCTTGGTTTGTAAAACCTTTTTAACATACACTGAAGCAACGTGGCTGCTCTTGAGATGCCTTGCCAAATAGCATTTATGGAGCTACTGAATAAGTTTTTCAAAATTGAGGTAGAGTCACTTTTTAGTCAGTAGTTTTAAAAGTAGAAAACGATTTCACATGTCTTTTTTTAATAAATGTCAAGGCAATCTACAGATGTGGCAGATATTCTAACATTTTATTGTTTGCATCTTATTAGGAATACAACGTTCTTCAGAGTCTCTAATTACACATAGTTGAGTTACAAAACTGGAGTGTTACTTTCTTCTGTGCTCTTTTTACGAACTTCAACCTTGAAAACATTAGCAAGAGTCTGACTCTGAACGGAGATGGTTTATCTCAAATAGAGTTGATAATAAGGGATCAAGAGCAGTAAAGACTTTCCCAGAGTGTTTTTTCTAAGGGCAGCAGCTATAGTGGTAAAAAAAGAATAGCTGGGGTGGTCATCATACCTATTTATGAATTTCAGAGGTGGCAGATCACCATTGCTGACCTTGCAGAACTATACTGTGATATGGAAAACTAATCAAGGGCTTGTGCTCTGGAGGAAGTGCTGCTAGAGATGGGTGGTTGATCTGGGACTGGAGATTGGCATGGACTGCTGGGGAGTCATCCCTTCTGTCAATACAAGTGTTAAATTTTCCATGAGCTTATAAGCAGGAATCCCCTGATCCTTAGAGGGAAAATACCATTTTATAGGCAATTGTCACATGAAAAATGTACAACTAAAGAGATTAAAAAGTCTAGAATAAAAGTTTGTTTTGGTGCAGAATATTGGGGGCTATTGCAACTGAAGCATTCTGAGAAAGGTGAAATACTTTATGCAAGTTTGGAAAAGTGGGAAATATATATATATATATATATATAAAAAACAAATCCACAGACTGTAGTAACAATCCCTACTAAATTAAAATGTTTCCCCATGTGGTATTAGTATAGTGCCTAGCCCAACATCCTAATATGTTACTGAGGCTCTCTTAGTAGTAGATCCTAACAATAATAATCAAATATAACACTATGTGGGTTCAAAGATGAATTATCATTCTGCAGCAGCAGGAAATAAGGATGTCACAGTCTTGGGGGAAGCAGTGACAAAGAAACTATAAATTTTTTCATCTCCTGCATATTATTTGGAAGGCTATCAGAATATTAATCCTACTCAGTATAAATTAGATGCTGAATGGATAAGTTTGGGCAGATGGGTTCCAGTGTTCACTTTCAATTATAATTATAAAGGCAAAAATGAAAATTCAAATACTGTGATAGAATAAATGGCTAAAGGCAGTGGCACTACACTTTTTTTTTTTTTTTTTTTTTTTTTTTTTTTTTTAAACCAGTGTAAAATGCTCCCAGGCTTGCTAAGGCTGTATCTGGAATACTTCAGTGGTTTTTACCAGACTGTGAAATGAATGAAGGCTGGAAAGAATATCTGCAGTTTTCATTAAAGGAGACAAAAAAAGACCTAGAGAGATAGTGCTTTTTGCGGGGGAATGAGGGAGTTGAATTTTAGGGGAAGAACAAGGAAGATACCTTGATTGTTCATAAAATTGTTCTGAAGTATAGAGTTTGAACACTGACAAATTATCTACCGTTGCTTATCATAGGTGAAAATTATGTTTAATATGAGCTAAAGTTTTCACAAGTTCCCTAAATATTGAAGCAGAGAGTATGAACAAAGGTCTGAGCTTGACATTTAGACATTGGAAGCCCAAATCTTCTTTTCCTTAGCGGTCTTAATTTTAGAAAGCTTTAGGAGCGGTGAGCCAGAACTTTTGTCTTGCTTCTTGATGATCAAAATTGGCAAAAACTATTTGTATACTCATTGAAGTATGAACTGGAATACATGTAGTTGATGTTATGCTTACGTTTCTGATATGCATAGTTTAAACTTGTGCCTGTAAATTTTCAAGTCAACAAAAAATGGTCAAATAAAACAAAGAAAACCCTCCCTTCTTCCAGATAAGACGAGAAAGAGTAAGACTGAGTAAAATGTAATTTATATATTTTATCCTGGGTAGGCTCAGTAGAAGGCTAATGTATTGCCACAGCTTTCTGCTTTGGGGATTTCTTACTAAAAACAGTCGCACAAATAAATTTTTAACAATATTATGCTTCTAAGAATGCCTTGATAGAGGAATCTGCAAGTCCAATCTCTGTGTACTAGGTTGAGTAGAATGAAAACTTCCAGAAAGTACCTTGCCAAAGGTTTTTCGGAGCATAGTAGAGTCAATGTGAACACTATATCCTCTGTATCTGAAATAAATATGTTTTAATACCTGGCTGTGTTTCTTGTATTTCAGGACATGATTTCTGTGCGGAGGGGCACGGATGTGGTGAAAATTCAGAATGCAAAAACTGGAACACGAAAGCGACTTGTGAGTGCAAGAACGGGTATCTTGCTGTCCAAGGGGACTCTGCGTATTGTGAGGGTAAGCAAGGACCTGCCCCCTTAATAGCCTCCTCAGAAACATAGAGCAGAATAATGGGGAATGAATTGCATTGCAAAGTCCAGTTTTCATGATGGCCTATATCATAAGGACCTCTTTTCATTTAAAAATACACATTTCGCATTGCTAGACAGCTAGAAATGGTTCTGGACTATTCAAATTACCTGTCTGTAGGCATACTTTGTGATTTTTGCCTTGACATACTGTGGCCATGCTGTTGTAATGTGTTTCAAGCTACCCTTTTTTCAGGCAGTAGTACCTACCTTGGATGCTTTTTTTGTGGAAAAATCATTTTTATAACATGCATTAGTGTATGAAGTAGGGATTCTGGTAGCATTTGTTGGAAACGTAAGTGTGATGGTATATTGGGACTGGATATTGAAATGGTGCTCTGTAGTACTTGCTGAAAGCCTTCTGTGGGCTAGGTACTTCTCTGAAAATGGTCTTCCTATTATACAGAAGAGACCTATTTCAGAGGTGAGTGCAGCTCAGGTACTCATGATATATTACTTCATCACGAGGAAGGATGCACTGTGGCATTCTTTATCTCCTTTTTCTTTTTTCCTTCAGGGCTACTGTGTTCTATAGCTTGCTATTATGGTTAACTATGACTTATTAAAAAGTGAACTGATGAATAACACATTCCTTTCTGCCTTTGCTTTGTGAGGTTACTAACATACTTGCCTATCAGGTTGTAATATGTTTCATCTTTTGGCCATTGTAGGACATTTTTGCACTGCTTTATCGAAATGTTTCTCCAGATTCTTCCTAACTGTGCATGTGATGGTAGGAGATGACTTTTTTTGACAAGCTATAAAAATATGTTGGAAGAATAGGAAGACAAGATGAAAGAATAAAAAAGCAGGCATGCATGAACTGGCTTAAATGATCCTACTTTCATGGAAAAAAGCTTTTTCATGAAAAAGAAGTGAATAAGATTGCTTTAAATAACAGTTATAAAGCTATTTGATAAGCAGTAATTATAAATCTTATAATATTTTATCAGACTGTGTGAGCAAAAATGAATAGTTCTGCATATGGACTATCAGGGACTTGCACTTTTTGTTCCAAATGTCGTAGGCAGCAGAGATGCTGTTTGAGAAACCTGCTTGCACAAAAAAGACCTATGAGAAGAGCTGTTGTCTGGTTATTGCAAGGACTACTCAGAAATCAAAAGACACTAACAAGGCTCTTTATCGGGAGTGATACAGAATCCAGTATTTTGTCTTTTTTGACACTTTAGAATGCAATGATATTTTATATTTATTTTGGAATTGTTTTCATCAGATTTTAGTCTTTAATTAGCTTTGTAGTAGATTGCCATGGAGGGGAAAAAAAAACAAAAACATAGACACTTTGGCTTAAATATTTTGGGGATGTGGGCAGTATATTAACAATAGTGATGACGGAGAGAGCTTTTGGACAAATTAGTTGACGTTATCTCTGGTTTGTGTTGTATTGATCATTTCAGTGTGGATGAAATGAAAGGCAACAGAACAACTCCAGCTTTTTTTTTTTTTTTTTTCCTTTGTCTAAGAACATGGGATAGATAAAGGAAAGGGAATCTCTAAATGTTAAATTATGAGATAGCTAAATTGAGAGCAGTTTCTCGGCAATCACTTGGACGAAAGGAGACACTTCAGCAAGGCCGACTCCAGGTTGATGATTTGGCTGGCGAAAAGGTAACTTTACAGAGCCATCTCCTAGTTGTCTGCATAACACTTAAATGCATAGCAAAGATGTAATTTAAATGAAGACACAGATACGCATCTCAAGGCAGGATTTGCCAAGTTTTGTGGGTGCAAGTTTATAAGGTTCTCTTTACTGAAGAGTAGTGGTTTTCTGTATGTACTGTGAGCATTCAGAACACCTGAATAGACTGAAGCACAAAGCTGTAAAAGTGCAGCAAATACAGAAGTCTCAGATATAGTTTCGAATTTATCTTTGTCATTCCTAAGGCTTTAAACTGAAATGGCACCTAAGATTGCTGTTTCCTTTGAGACAGCAAAGTTAAACTTTTTCATGTGTGTGACATGCTGGTAAGTGGCACCTTAGTTGAAAATGCTGTGGATCATTAACTTGGAGCTTTAACTTTGGAGACCTCTCATTTTTTTCAACACATTCAAAAAACCTGTGTATGTGAATTTTGATATGGAGTGTGTTTCTCCTGGTATTTCTGCTGACTCTTATTGATGCAGTTTTATCCTGCTGTAGTGTTGGAACTTCTGGCGTTGTTTTGTTACTGTAAGATCTCTGAAGAACATGGATCTGTTTTACTTTGTTTTCATGTGTATTTGTGTTTTGTCTTTAAGTGTTCTACATTCACACTTGTGTTATATTGGAAAAAATAAGTTTAAGTCTGTCAGAATTGGCATCAGTGAATTTATTCAATAAATAAAAATAATTCTGAGAATGAAAAATAGCTCATTCTCAACTATTTGTCAAGTGGGTAGCAGCTCACTGTTAAAATGTGTAGGATAACTTCAGCAAATGAATATTGTTTTTGGAGTAAAACAAATGTTTTTGGGGCAGTCTGTCTTTGGAAACAAACAAACAAATGGAGCTTTTATGTTTTACAAGTATTTATGTTGCACGTGGTGTGTAGGCATGAGCAAGGGCTGGTTGATTAGAGGTGGCACAGTAGCTCAGTGGTAAAACCAGGACTGTAATGGGGAATTCAGCCTTTGTTGTGTTGCTTCTTCCAGGGTTTGTGATGGATACAGCAGATATTTTATGCTCTGCATGTCTTCAAAGCCAGAAAGCTCCACAGCCTTTGACCACTTTCCAAACACTAGTAGAGACAGGAAAGCGGAGATAGCAAATGGAGAGTTTGAAGCTCAAAAATGAAATTAGAAAACTCGGGCCAAAAAAGTTGAAAGTTAGGCTTTTTGCTAGCATGATGATCCTCATTTTCTAGAAGCCAAGAAACAAATAACCAACTCTTCTGAGAGGAACCCAGTGAGGTTCAGCTATATACATCACAACGAAGAACAAAAGCAGAACTACCCCTCCACATTTCAGTTCTGTTTTCTGCTTTCTTGCTTGAAATATTAATAGTCATTTTGCGCCAACAAAGTTGTTATATTGGTGCAAATGTGATTATTATCTAATTGCTGCTGGGTTCAGATTCACTGCAAAAGGTGTTTGAGTCTGAAGTGGGATGAATCTCCCAGTGAAGACCGATGCATTTTTCTACTCATTGACCTTGGAGGAGGGTTATAGTACTCTTGACTCTATGCAGCATAACACTATGGACCCATGTTTAGGTGTTTTTGTGGTAAGAGAAGTGCATCCATTAAGAAAATTTGTATTAACCTTCTATTGCATACCCTCCAAGAAAACACCTAGTGAAAAGAATACAGTAGTGTATGGCAAGCTACCTTGTCATGCTGCCCAGGAGTATTATTTTTCCCTTATGGTTAATCAGTGTCATCTTCAGTATTCCTGTGTTAAAGGATTGATATAGAAAAACCCTTCGCTTCCATTGGTTAAGATGGGCCTATATGGCTGATGTTCACATTTAATTAGTATTTTGCAGGGTATTTTTTTTTTTCCCTGTTATACCAAGGTTGGCTGATGTGAGCTCTAGGATGTCTTCCTGTTTCTGATATAAAGAATATAAATCAGATGTGTAAATTTGAGTTGTCTTTCAAGAATGGGCGATTAAGACATTTTGTAGGAGCATAAGCAAAATTTCTGTGGCAGTAGGAGCCCCTTATTGAATATCTCAGGAGAGTTTCTTTGTCCCTAAAGAGGGCAACACCTGTGAGGATAAAGTGTTGAGAACGCCTGGTACTGGTGGTGGTTGGGTGTCCCTTTGCCCCTGCCCTTCATGGGCAAAGTTTCTTTGGTTCATAGTTACAAGATCACCTCTGTGATGAATACTTCAGTGGAATTAATTCAGGTGGCACAGGGTTTTTATTTTGTTTTGTTTTGTTTTTCTCTTGTGTGACCTGACCTCCGTGGTCATTTTACTGCTATTATCTCAGCTTGCAGAATTAATGAACTAAATGCCTTAATCTTTATGAAGATAATTCCTGTTTTTTTTTGTCTCATAGTGTTCTGTGGAGCCCTTCGTGGTGTTGCTTTAGAGTGAGCTCCTCAGGCACGTCACCTTTCCCTACTCCAAACGATTTATCTTAATTTGCTGTTGTAAAATTATTGCCCATCTTATAAATGTCATATAAGTCATGAAATACTGTTAAAAGACTAAATGTTTTTCCAAAAATCTGCTTGTTTTTTAGTAGGAGGAAGAACTGTAATGACTTTCCAGGAATTGCAGCTTTGGGGAGGTGGCATAGAGATGAATAAAGCAATTCTCATAACCTTCGCCAAGGGAATCCTTTTCAGTTTGCTTAACTGAGTGGCAACACGACATCCCAGGAGCATCCTTAGTTGATAGAGTTTTGTCTTCTGTTGTATAATTTATTTTCCTATCAGTATCTGCATCAATCCAATCTGTCTTGATATTTCCAACAATTATTGGCTGACTCCCCAGAGAATAATGTAATGCTGTTTTCTGTATAAATTTCTTTTCTCTTACAAGCAAGTTAACTAGTCCTGTGATGTCTGTGGTTCAGCATAACAATAAAGTGCAAAAGTAGGACGTGTACAACCTTTTTGGCTTGAGCATGGGCTCAGTTTAACCGCTGATAGGCCATTTCCTAGAGAATATTTCTAAACTGAAAAGTAGGAAAGAGGTGTAAAAAGATGATGAGATAGACTTAATTGAATATTCTCTGGAAAAAAAAAAAAAAAAGGCAACCAGAGAGGTAAGACAAATTTTTCTTTCTTGGTTTTAAAGCCTTTACTACCTTTTGGACCATTTATCTGGCTATTCAGGGAATCATTTACAATGTACTTAATCCTGAAAATTGATAATTGTCCAAACTTCAGCAGATGTTATATGATGATCTTCTCCTTGCTTACTCTGTTCCCCTGTATGTAAGATTAGAGGTAAATAAAAAAATTAGATGCCATAGTCTTAAACATGTTATTGACCTTTTGTTCTTATTAAGATGATTGTTCTCTTGTGATGCACTGCATGCAAAAGTTTCAAAAGGAATGATCTTTCCTCTCTCCTTTCCTACTTCTTAATACATGCAGCTAAATTGGAGCATTTATGGGAAACCTTCCAAGTCCAACTGTTCTCTTCTTGACTGAACTCACCCTCTTTACAATGTTGACTTTTTGTATTCAGTATTGCATCCCTGTTTGTACCAGAACAACCCTCCCTATCTGTTTGAATGGGGGAATAGTATCCTTGCTATTCAGTTTGCTTTAATGACATGCAGAAATAAAACCTTATTTCTGTTGCAAACATACAAGAGCAAGAAAGTCTCTTGTCATATAAGGTGGCTTTAAAGTGTTTTTTAAAAGACACTGAAGCCTTAAAAAGCAGGTTCACAAGTTACTTGGCAGTGGCAATTTAAGACTTCTGCTGATGTATATAACTTTTTACTAGTGAAAGTCCCGTCTCTTGGAGATACAATTCCAATAGTACATTTTCCCTGTCTACTGCTTTAATAAAGACATTTTATTTTAAATGATGCTCTTAGCCATTGCATGACTTAAATTTGCCTTCTATAATATAATATATCAGAAGGCAGATGATTAATCAGCCCCTGCATTTGTGAGTTTTTGGCCTTTTAAATAAGGCTTTGGTCTCCTTGTATATGAGCTTCTAACAGAAGAGTCAAAATTACACCTATAGTAAATATGACTTTCACACGTAATTATTTTTGATGGATTTGTCTGGATTTGTTAGTGGACAGAGAATTTTCAAAGGGGAAAAAAAGTTGAAATTATTTACTAACTAGATTCAGAAGCCTGCAGGAAAATGCTTATGCCCTATTTGCCTCCAGATGGATTATTTGTGTTACCAAAACTGTTTTTATGTTTACAAGTAGTTTAAATTCCTATTGCAAATGGCAAACCCTGGAAGAGTGCAAGTGAAATTATTTGCCATCCCCTGGAGTTACTTTTAGTTCTTTTGGTGTAATGTCATGCTGAGATTTATATGAAAATGAATTTTAATTTCTAATAAGGTAACCATATGTTTTAGAGCTTTTGTAATAAAGTGTCATAAATAATTATGGTTCCTAAGAAACTCAGCCTTGCAACTGTCAGTTCTTATGCTGGTAACCTGCATTTCAATAGGTTACAGTCATTGCCGTTAAGGAAAACCCTTCTTTTTCTAGCTTTAAATGACGTGACATGTTGTTGGGTACTAATTGTAGCGGGATGTCACTGAGAAGCTTTAGCAGCAGGGAGCAAGAAATATTACTGTATCTTCCTGCTGGGTTGGCATCATCATCTGTATCTTGTGTAGTGACCCCAGTAGCAAATTTTTCCCATTACCCGTTCCAGCGCTGCAAGAGTTTTTAGTGGAGCAGTGGCAGTTGAGAACAGATGAGCATTTGCATCAAAACAGAGCAAAGCAAAGGCAGGAGTCCCTGTTGTGTTTGCAGTGATGATCGGGGGCCAGCTCATGGCTGAGCTGGGCTATGAAATGCTGAGACATGCTTGTATATACTGGGATTTTTTTGATTAGACCTGAATGAAGAAGCTGCATACCCAGAGAAGTCTCTAGAAACCTGTACGCTTAGCTTTTAAGACTTAATTTTTGAAGTGTTTGGGTGTGCATTTTTTAAATGACGGCACATAACTGGAATCATTCAGAAATAATACATGTATATGTGTATGTCATGTGTGCGTTTGTACATGTGTGTCCATATATGGACACAGGATTTTTCTATTGCAGTGTAGATAGTGATTTCCTTATGAGCCTGCAAAGTCAATGTGAAGACTGAAAAAATTGCATTTTTATTTGTGTTTCAATTGCCTTTCTAAATTATGGAGAATTACTGTCTTTTATTAGGCTGTATAAGAAATTATCCCATCTTGATGCCATTTTTTCCACATCAGTTCCAAAGAGCATATGTGACTAGAGTTGATTTAAAACCTTTTGGGTTGAGTTACTATTAAATCAATTATCTCTAGATTATCTTCTGAGTGCAGGAACATCAAAAGCCCTGGATGTTCATTTGCTGTTTAAGTTGAGACCAAAATACAACAATAAAAAGTTAACTTACTAACTAACTTACTGTCTTAACTAACTGAAAAACATATACCATTAATGGAGCAATACTTGTGTTTTGGGTGCTTGAGCAAGTCTGTCAGGTGTGGCTGTTACGGAATGTTTCTGGAATGGATTTTGGCTGAGCCTGGGCAGTTGCTGCACTTTTGAGCAACTGTATATAGCGTTGGATAGATCCCAGGTAAATGCAACTTTGAAAGTAGCCCTGCTTTAATCAGGGAGTTGGACTAGATATCCTCCTAACGGCCCCTCTCAATTTTTTAAAATATTTTTTATGATATGTCGTCTACTGTTGTTCTGTCTTGAGAGCACTGGAGGCACATTAGATGCTCTTGATTCTCCATGGGTACCTTTTGCAGTGCTTGGGAACAGAGGACAGCAGCTGTTTTGCACAGTTGAGCGTCTCTGAGAAAATATTAAAAAAAAAAAAATTAAATGGATGTATACTTGTCCTACAGCAAGACTTACTACAGACTGACCTAAAGGAAAAATCTGTCTTGGGAAGCCAGGAAAAAGCTTGAATCACAGGAGAAGACATGCAAAGGCCTTGGAGAACTTGTATCGCAGCCCAGATAGTGCTGAGTCCAGAGGAGATGAAGGAAGTGAACTTTGCTTAGAAAGTTTTGTTTGTTGGGTGAGATTTGTTTATAGGTGTCATGATTCCTGCAGGTTTGGGGGTTCAGAAAGCTTGTCATGCCCAAAGTACAGGCCCTAAGTACAGCTCCCAAGTACAACAACCCTGATATGCCCCGAGAGAAAGATCTACCACATTTTTGCATCAGTCGGTTACGTGCTTAAAATTAAAGTCTTTGCTGTAACACAAAGGGTGTTTCAACTGGAGCTGTTGAATGAAAAGGAGTTTTTATCCTTTGGTCAGAACAATGCTAAAGAGAAAAATCATGTGATTATTTATGAAAATATTCTTTATTTTTAATAGAAAGTGTATTGCTCTTGGTAGTAACCAAATTTGTTCCAGAAATAGTATTTATTCCTTATGTGATTATATTTGGTTTTCAGGGTATGGGTGGGAAAAAAACAAAAATTGGTTCTAAAAATAGAAGACACTCTAAATCTATGACAAATGTCAGTTTATAATGACACATTTTTCCCTCCCAGACATAGTGACTTACTGATATAATTCTGGGTTATGCTAGTAAATATGAAAAATAATGCATGCCAGTTAATGAATTATTGTACAGGAAGTTACTGTCATATGGTGAACTCTACCCCTCTTTTGGCTTTCAGTATGCATAATTACATTATTTCCTGACATATCTCTTATACAATAGTATGACTACTTTTGGATTAATTTGGAATCTAGTTGTGTATTGATTGTACAAATGTCTGTCCGCATGGAGTGCAAACCATTCTGAATTAATTGAAAGAGATATTAGGTGTCTGACATAATTGAGGTGTAGCAGAGTTATACTGGTGTATAGCAACTTTAGGGTATCCATTTCTCAAAACTGGCATTTGGAGACACACATTTTCTTTATATATTTGAATTCAATTTTATGTTCAAATAAGAAGCGATTCTCTGTTTTTCATTGTAATGGCTTTATGGAGAGCTTTTTATAAATTTAATAAAGAAAAGGAAAAACATAGTCTTATTGCATGATAAACTATATTTGAACTGAAACTGAGACTGGTTAATTCATTTGCACTGTCTCATAAGGAACAGAAAACCTGGGTCTTCAGGGATGCAGGCAAGTTGCAGTGTTGTGGTTTGCTGTGTGGGGGCTCTGCTAATAGCACTAACAAAGTTGTTCATTGCCCTTCTGGGGCTTTGAGTTTCCCTGGGAGAAGGTAATTAGTAGCAAAATAATGTCAGAAAATAAACTGGAATAAATGTAGAAATGCAAGTAAACTGTATATAAAGTAAGAGATGTCCTTTTTTTTATGTCAATTGTATTTAATGTTATTTGTACTTGATTAAAAAAAGTGTATGTATGCATGTTTAACTTAGAAATAAGTAATTCCTCTTAGTCTGAAGACTTTGGACAAAAAAAAAAACAAATTGGTTTAGGTGGGTAAGATTAGGTGGGTAAGACCTGCATTTTTCTAAGATCTATTTCATTGTACCTGCTGACCCTTATAATTTTTGTAGCTTTTAGTTTTTTTTTTTTTCAGTAACATACATAGCTATTTCTCCAGTTAACATACATTTCCTTCCTATCTAAAAGCTAAATTTTGGAATAAGCTTTGGTTATTTTTTTTTTTTCTTATTCGGATTTTAATTTCTTCCACTTCTGGATTAGACATCGTATTTTTCTTGTTGGAACTGCTTTGCTCAAGTTTCTGATTAATTGCATTTCATTAACCTAAAATGCTTTTAGTTGGTACTGTGGAAGATTTTGCTCTTTTTATATCTCGTCCTGAACACTCTCGCAGAAGCTGCATGGCTTGTACTGCTGCAAATGTTCTCTGTAGGGATCACTGCGTTTCAGCAGCAGCTAATGGTTTTCTTTCTGCTTAAGAAGTGTCTGGAAATTGGCTGCAAATGGCTATATTAATTGTAAGATGGGTTTACATATTTTGAATTTTATTTTTTTTTTCTGTCTGATTTCTTTAAATAGGTTTCTGTTTGGCTTACTGTGCTGCAGTCATTTAAGTAAAAATGAGCAAGCAAAGAAACCCCTTCCGCCTGAAATACAAACTCCTTTCTATCTGTCATCTTCCTCTGAATTGTTTACCTCTTCATTTTTATTACTTTGCTTCCCCGTTTTTTATGGCTTATATTTTCCCTTCAAGCTTTCGCCAGAGAAGGCATCTGTACGTATTGGTAGATATTAGTGCTGAGATAATCATAGGAATATACAGAAGCATCTTCAAATGCAAATGTGGGTTAGTCTTAGCTCAAACACACTGTGCTTTGCAAGAGGAGAGAAGATCTAATTTGCTAAGAATTTATTGCTTCACTGCTTGCAGTGCCATGAGTTATCCTGCTAGCTGCCTTGCATTTATTCCTATCCAGAGTGTGTGAAAGCTGTCGCCCGGTATTTGGGCAGTAGGGATGCCAGGGCAGCACGAGAGTATCTAATGCATTCCCATCTTCAGCAGATGGGAGCAGGGAGGACAGGGATCCTCCTTTCTCTGCATGAAGTGCATCCTACCCACTGGAATATGGGCATTGTTTTCCATCTTGTTTTCTCGGAAGAATTTTGCAAGCTTACATACACTTGTACTTAACTGGAGGAATGGCAAATGCGACTAGTGTATTGGAAGGATCAGTCATTGCTGGATATCAGGATGTGGGCAACCAACCTTTAGGCTGATTCAGACTCTTGGAGATGCCAGGCTCACACATGTGAATAATTTTTCAGTCGCACTCTGCCTTATTGGAATTATGATTTCTACTTAAGAAGAGCTATCTCTGCTGGTCATAGTGAATTTCCTCCATTTGTTTGGGCACAAGTGACATTAACCTTTGAAGGTCAGGCCTTCTGCTCTGTTCTGCAGCTTTAACCTGTTAGCCCATAGGTGACTTGATTTGCTTTTTGGCTTTCAGGCTAGCTAGTTGAATCAATGCTCCTGGAAAAGGTCAGCAGCCAACTGAAGTGCATTCAGATTGTAAAATAACTAAACGTAAGGCACAATTTCCAGTCTTTCTTTTCCACAAGAATCAATTCTGAGCCTGGTGCTCCTGCTATGTGTGGTTTTCATCTAATGATTTTTTTTTTTTTCTGTAATATCAAATTTGAGTAAAACACAATGAGTTTTCCTGGCTAGTAGGACAAGAAGAAGGTGGGAGCAAAGCACCAAGGCAACTCCTTAAGCTTAGCACCTTCCTGCCTTTTACTGTTGTTGCCATCCTGCAGAAAAGGCTATGAATCTTGGGTTTGCAACAAGATGGATGGTTCTCAGTGGTGTGAGAAGCCACTTATTTTGTGTCAGTGGGTTGGAGGAGCAGCTTTTGTGCTGCAGCTGTAGGGAGAGCGGCAGCTTGCCTTTACCTGAGCCCTAACATGTTCTGTCAGGCGGCTCTTGGTTAGTATTGGCATTATTGGATATTCATTAACGAGCTGCAGATGATGAATGTGGGGGTGGACCGAGCCATCCTCTCTTGTTAAACATTTGGGAACAAATGAATTTCCATTTTGGGTGAGTAGGATTTTTTTTTTTTTTTCTTTTTCCTTCTTTAACATGGACTAAGTAGCTGGACCTCAATTATGTCTATTTTGTAATTCACATAAATTTTGAAATGAACTAATGAGGATTGTGAAAATGAGAACTGTATCTTGGACTATGCAAGAATCTAATCAATGTGAATTCCCATGAGCTGTATCTGTTTTGTGCTAGGCTCCCATTGATTTTCGTAAACATTTGAGTGTTGGCCATAATCCCCTTTGAATATAAATCATTCCCTGGTAGCCTGTCTGTATTTTAATTAATTCTAAAGCAACTGACTTGAGAACTCTGCCTGTATTGTTATTGCTAAAGGAAAGAAATAGATGCTAGTGGTCTTCACTGGTCTAAACTGACTCCTGTGAAATCAGTTCTCAGGAACTGATGATACTAGGAAAACCTGAGTCAGTTAAGAAATGTCCAGCTTAGAAACCATAAGAGAATCAAGAATCTTGAGGGTAAAGCAATTGGTTTACAGTCAAGTATTTTATTTATTTATTTTTAAACTTGCCCAAGTTTGTTACAATTGGTAAGGTTCATGTCCTTTGAAGGAGGACCTAAAGCAGATTGAGCTAGAGCTGGCCTTCCAGGACCAAAGTGCTTGGTCACCTGGACAATTATACCCTCACTCCAATATAAAGGTACAGAGATGAGCTGTCTCTTCCCTTTTAAACTGGATTAGTTATTATTTTCTTAATCTATAGCCTGGTTGATTGGTGTATTTTTTTGACATAAAAGTCATAGAAAACAATATTATTTCAGTTGAAGAGATGAGACTGAAATTGTTTTTATGACTAGAAAAAAAAAAAGCATTCAAGTAACTAGCAGAAGAACTGGCCCTGTCATTCCTTGAACTATACGTATAATAACAGTAGAGATATTTGGCCAGTAGATAGAGTATCATCTGTTAAACTGTTTGGAGCTACAGGGGACAAACTCAGCTTAGGCTGTTATGGCTGCAGCACTGCCAGATGCTGCTATTTGATATTCCTGATTAGGGGTGCATTTAAGCCCTAGGGAAAATTTGATGTTAACATGTGTCAGTTGTATGTCTTATCACTGGCTGGTTTTGTCTGCTGGGGCATATTAGATTATTACTTGGCTGTATCAAGGAAAAAAAAAAAAAAAGGAACGTTATCTAAGCTGCAGTTTTTTAGCCAACAGTGCCATAGTGAGGACTTAAGCCTGTGTTTTTTCCCAGGTAGGACTGAACAGCTGAGTAACAGCCAGTGGAATTGCAGGAATAATGTGATGCTGTGGTGTGCTCATAGACATGAAGCAGCTGTATATGTGTTTAAGTTTATAATTAAGTCGTCTTAACTAAGATTGATGTGCTTGTCTGCCACTAAAGTTGCAGCATGTTGGTTTTGGCTTGTTCTATAGGCAGACTTCATTAAGAGATGCCATTGTAGTTGTGGGGTAGCTACAGGGCACCATTTTAATCTTGTTTCTTTTTATTATTCATGGTTAGGTATATCAGTATGAAGCACATGGCATGGAAAGCTCTAATGATAGGTGAGCTATGTGTTCTTATAACTGCTTTTATTACTGCAGTGTCTAGGACCTCTGTTTATGGACCCAGCATACCACTATAGTAGGTGTTATTCCAATATTTAATAAAAAAGTGATTCCTTTCCCAGGAGGTGTTATAACCCATGTATAGAATACAATATAGTGTTTGATATGGGAGAAAAAAAATGTGGGAATGCGTTTTGAGGCTGAAAGTTCCTCTTTTTCAAAAGTTAAGCCCTGCTAATTTAAGTGAATAAGATCTGTTTTTCTCATTTGCAAACGTAGAATAATTCCATTGCCATGCATTGATTATGGTGATAAAACTAAGGCAGGCACCTCTCTTGCTCTGCAAAGAAAGAAGTTTCACTAAGTTCTTGCTTTGGTGAGAGCTATCAACCACTACCATGGCCTTGGAATGAAGGAGTCTTCTGAGGATAGCTTAAGATCAGCTTTCGGCAAGGGTTTGCCTCCTTGGAGGGAGCAGTGGTTCCTTTCTACCCAGAGAAGAGCTGTGGTTTGGCATGCAACAGCCTTCAAGCACTGAGTTGTCAAAGCTGCGATTTGACTATAGTTGGGAGTCAAGCTCTTGGCAGCGAATGGGTGATGATAGGTGTGATAGGGAACATCATGATGGGTGGTAAAGGTTAAAAAAAACAAATGTGAGAAAGGCAAGTCAGTCAAGGGATGTGTAGAGAAAATGCAATTGAATTTTGTATTAAATCTGAAATTGTGTGAACCTGGGATATTGCGCTGACTTGTATAGCTTCACATGTTGCTGAGGATCAGGAGTTTAAATGGTGCCATGCAGGTTGCTTCCCCTCTGCCAGTCACTTTCTTGTGATGAGGAAAGTTTGAGGGATATTTATTATAAAATGTGAAGGTACCAAAAAGTGCTTAAAAATTCTTAGCTTGAATTGCTTATTTATGAAAAGAAGTGTCGTCCATGGCTGCATGCACACTCATGCATATTTATACATTAGTATATCTTAGATGCTAGCTACATCTCTACCTTTAGGGTGTTGTTTTGTCTGTAGCAATTGTGTTGCAATAATTAAAACATCAGAGAAACAAAGAAAAACTCTTTTTTAGTGTAATAGTGCTTATAATGCCTGACTGATAGAAGTAATTATTTTCTGTGTGAAAAGCATGCAGTAAAGCTGCTGTGGAAGCTAGGCACCCACCAAAGTGCATGTCAAGCAGGTAACAGATATACTTGAAATGGATGGGACTTTTAGTTTCCAGTATTTTGTTGTGCTGTGGAGCTGTTTGTCACTGTGTGCAAAGCTCAGTGATGGGCAAGTGGTTTTCGCTGTGTTGTTGACTAAGTTCCGACTTAATGGGAGTGATTGCTTTCCCTCCAACAGGTGATAGTCACAATTTTTCTTACTTGAAAAGTCTCATCAAACTTGTACTGACAACTTAGGTCTGTGCTGACACTTCCCTCCTTTGTTTGTTCTTTAGTATGTGCAATCTGCGACCCCAAACTTCATTTATTGTTTTCTTTAGATTTCCATGTACCTTTACCCTTCCAGAACATCACAACATGATCAACATTTTTTTTTTCTAAAAGCTGAGGCCAGCAGTTTTACCCACTGCTCACTGATGCTAGGACTAGACCGTTAAGTACTATGCTTCTAATCGTGTTGACTGCAAAATCTTTTAACAAGAAATTACTTGGTTTCCCATTACTAAGAACACCTTAGAAATCAGAATTGTGAAACTCTGAAATAGGAACTCATCACTTTTCATTTTGGTCCTTCTTCCCTTCTGTTTGCAAGATCTACCAGC
This sequence comes from Nothocercus julius, assembly GCA_013398735.1. Taxonomy (NCBI): domain Eukaryota; kingdom Metazoa; phylum Chordata; class Aves; order Tinamiformes; family Tinamidae; genus Nothocercus; species Nothocercus julius. The sequence continues at coordinate 247,664 of VZSV01000343.1, forward strand.
GTATTTCTCTGAGGCTCGGGGCAGGGAGCATGGAGCTTGGGAAGAGAAAGTTAAGACCAAGTAAAGGAGTTATTTGGGAGAAAACAGAGTCTATGTTTGAAGCTGGAGTTGTGTGGTTGTTTTAGTAGCCATTGCCACATGCTGTAGGTGACCCTGCGTGTGCAGGGGGTTGGACTAGATGATCTCCAGAGGTCCCTTCCAACCTTAAGCATTCTGTGATTCTGTGCTTGCCTCTACTCTTTACTGGGGAGAGCTGACAAGCTGATTTACAATGTTCAGCTTAAACAAGATGCAAATATTTTTCCCGAGCCTTTTATCCTTATTTCCTCCATCATCTCTGCGTGGGCATTGTTTTTTTTTTCTAATGTCTTTTCTTTTTTGAGTTAATAAAAAGGCTTTTGGGCTTCCCCATGGGCTCCTAAACCCCACTTTCAATGCCAATCCTGTTTTTAAATACTAAGCTGCAGCTCTGCCTGCTTCACGATCTATTTTGCATGGTTCAAAAAGCCCTGCATGGCTCTCTAGGGTCAGTAGGGCCCAGTTAAGTTTTCTAAGGTTTATTATACTCCAAGTAATCTGCACGTCTTGGGTAGATGTCAGTCTGGATCATTGGATGCTAGCTTGTTGATTGAACTTAAAAAATGCAATAGAAACTGCTTTTAAGGATAGCAAGTACTCTTTGCCACAAACATACAGTGAGCAATTACTAAATTCATTTTATAGCAGTTTATCTATTGACAGTTTCCTGAGCTGGCACTTGGGATAAAGTCATGGTCAATTTTGTAGCCTGTTTCTTTTCCTCGTGTTCAGTGTGTTATCCTAGTGCTTTGAAATGTGTGGATCTTCAGATTTATAAAAAGTTTCATAAAAGCTTTTACAGCAGCCTCATCTAAGCTGCCTCACCCAAACAGTCTCTGCTTTTGTATCTCCGGAAGTTCAAATTCTATAAGAATGCTCTGCAGCCCTTTTAGGACCAAATGTTTTGTAAATGCCATAGTATCATTAAATAAGAATATACTTAGAGGTGAAAAACTTTTTTTTTTTTTTTTTTTTTTTAGTGCGCGCAAATAGTGTGCTGGTTAAAGCACCTGCTGAAAATGACTGCAGCTTAAAGAAAATGACAGTCTTGAGCTGCAGAGCAGCTGTCAGTCTTTTTTGCTTGAAGGCCATTAGCCTTCAGTGGATGGCAGCTCAAATGGGAGAGACTCTGATAGTTCTTAAAAGCAAGGACAAACATGGTGGAAAATGGCATATCAGTTGAGGGGATGTGTAGAGAAGATACAATTGTATTCTGCATGTCTGACCATGCTGATTGGCATTCTATTTTAAAGAAGCGCTTCTCCAGTTTGCTTCAATTTTTGAGAGAGAGGATGAATCTCTAAAGATATTTCAGTTTATAATCTTCTATTTAAATCCCTAAAGTCGCATGGTTTTAACGAGAATTTTAGGTGCTTACATAGGATTTAGGAGTCTAGACACCTTCACCCATGTTGCCTATGTTCTTGGAGGTACCCCCAAGGTATAAGCTGCTCCCTGCTGAATGAAGGGAGGTTTCTAAGCCTTGAGGAGAGGTTGAGAGTTGAGCCAAACCCTTCTCACTCCTGTGCCAGGTTAGCTAGTGGGGCCAACTTGCTGCCCAGCAGGGTGCTTGATGTGAATCTCCTGTTTATCACCCTTCAAGTCCCACAGCAACCCTGGGAACCTCCTCTACCTTGAGGCTATCAGTCTGGATCCAGAAATCAGATACCAAAATGTCTTTGGGAGCTGTTAATACTTGTATGAGAGTTTTGAACTCTAAAACTGTAGTTTGGTCACAGGCATTTGTTTATATCTAGTTCTGTGGTTTGACTAAATCATTTGGGTATTTGGAAAGACTCTGAAATGAAACCAATCTATATTAATATCCAAAGAAATAAGCACTTGCAGTGGGTATATGAAGAATAACACCCCTGTCAGTGGTTCATCATAAGGATCAAAATAGGTAATAGTTACACAAAGTGAATAAATTTCAATATCCTTAAAGAGGAAACAGCTGAGGAGCCAGCTCTTTTCTGAGGTGTGTTATCTGTGGAGTAGCTGTGTTAATCTGTCAAATAGATCTAATTAGCATAGGTGTCAGTGAATAAAATCGATAGATAAGATTTGTGTTTGTGCTCATATTGTGAGCTGATCCGTAGACTCTTCCTCACTTGAATGATTAAGGTAAACTTAGAACAGTCCTATTTTGAAGAGCTTAAATTAGGTGCACAGCACAAGATCCTGATGTTCTGAAAGCTGTAACAATTTTGTGTAACACTAGATCAATGCTAAGGAGATTTGGGAGACCCCCAGATTAAATATATGTAATGCATGACTTTTATGAATGAGTGTTTAACAATTACATTGTATGCTCATGTGTTTCCCAGTATAATTTTTGTGGCTTGATAGTAACATTGAGAACAGATAGAAAACTGCCTTTACACTGACTACTTCTGTATGTAATAGGAAGTGCCCTGTACATCCCCTGATGACTATCCTTAGTTATTGGAGTTAATTATTCTTAAGAACAAAGCTTCACCCAGTAAATATCTCCATGATGGAAAACCAAACCTATATATCCCTGGGAGTCTTGGCATTTCTCTGTCTGAAAGGTGATGTTTTAATTATCTATATTGATAGCCTGAATGAGGGTAAATGAGTTTTCTGATTGGTAGTATTAGAAGCAGCAAATACCAGAAAGCAGAAACCTCATTATGAAATAGAAGCATTTGGAATGAGATGTTATGTTAGAAATTATGACTTTGAATTTTCAGACTTCTATAATATTCAGCTGTCTTTTGGCTCATATGTCATTTACTGTCTTCATTAAAGGCTAAGTAACTCTATGTCCTAACTTGAAATAATTTCTGAAAGTAAATTTGAAGTTGTTTGGCTCAGAGTGTTTATAAGCTTGGTTGTTTTAGAGTTTTTTATTGCCTTTGAGAACATGATATTCTTATTGCCAAGTTTCATGAGCTGGATTTAAAAATGCTATTTGTTACCACCTACGGAGATCCAAGGTCTTTTAGAAGTCCTGCCTTTATAAATGTTTACTTTTCCTTTTCCCCCTCTAGATTATATGAAATAGTATACTGGGGACAATTTCACAGCATGGAGTTCTTGTCTGTGCCACCTTTGACCTGTAACAGCAATGTCCTAGCGGGAAACCCCCAGTACCTAAGGTTTTGTACTTGTTTTCACAAATTAGCACCTACTTGACTACTTCTGTAGCTTCACCCCTGTAAAGGGTTCTGAGATGTGTGAAAATGCCAAAAGGCTGTCCACCCACTTGTCAAAGCCCTCTTGCTGTTGAAGTCTGAGGTGATCAGCTGATCATTAGGGAGGCCAGTTGCTCATAATTTCTTGTGATTGCTGCCTCAAAAGGTTTGCTGTGACTTGCTGATCTTCAAGGGGACTTTACAGGGAGAATTCTGCGTGGGAGGTGGAGAAAAAGCTGTTTGCTGGTGTGTTAGGTTATAAGAATGCAGTGACTTTTCAGGTTCCTGATGACGCTTGCCTTCTCTGCTTATGTTTTAGTGAGTTCAGCTTAAATTCTGATGAGTCATACAAGAGGAGGCGATGTGGATGTGATCAGCCCCTGTTAAAGCAGAGAGTGCCCAGATGTCTGCTGGATAGTGGTGAAGGGTCCTTGCACTCTGAGGACAGTATTAATCAGTCTCACTTGCAAGCTTTTTTTTTTATCCTTTCTAGACTCTTTCCCTGCTTGTTGTAAGCAGTGTTTTTGCAGAGAAAGAAGTCATGATGGAGAGGAAACTGGCTCTGAACTGAATGTAGCACCTTTCATTTGCAGATTAATGAAAAAAATATAACAGATATTTGCTTAAGCTTGTCTTAAACCTTTGGAGATAGGAACAGGAGCAACTTTGCTGCTCTCCAAAGTTTATGGCAGTGCTTTGTTACTCTTGCTATTAGAAAGCTTTTTCTAATACCTGCTGCCATCTCAATCCTACTCATCACAGATATTTAAAAAGTTAGCTGCCAGCAGCCTTTTATGTGTTTGGAGGCTGTGACCATGCGTCTTCCTCTTCCGTAGTCTAACTGCCCCAGCTCTTTCAAAGAGGATCATGTTAGCTAAACATCTGCTTATTCCCTGGACTTTTTCTAGGAAGTCCAAATCTGACATGTAGTGTCTGAATCTGCAGGAGGGGCTCTAGATGATGCTTTTCAATCCTTAGGGGAGGAAATAAAAAATTGTTACAGATGGTGGTACTTTCATGATGGGGCATGCCTAATGTTGTGACAGTGTGATATTTTTCACTCAGACCATCAGCTATGCCTCTCAAAACCCTTAAATTTACTTTTTTTTTGGTCTGCAAAACAGCTCTGTCACTTGTTGCTCTCATTCAGTATCTCTGTAGCTTATTTCTTTCTAGATGCATAACCCTGTATTTGCCACCAGTGAATGGCATTCTGCTTTTAAAGATCTGCTTCTCCAATTTGTCAGGATAATTTTGAATTCTTATGTCCTTTGACATGCTTGTCATTCCTGCTAGGTTAGCTTAACTGGCAAATTAAATTCATCTACTCTTTGCTCCATCATTCAGGTCATTAATGAAAGCGCTGAACAATAAATATCAGAGTCATGACAGAACCCTGTGGAAACTGTGCTTGATAATATTGAATCTTATTAGCAAGATAAAAGTTTCACCTCCAGATCAGAAACACCTTTAAAACAAAATGTATGTCACATGGCATGCTTAGAGTCTTTGCTGGTCTGCTGGAATCTTGAAATAACTCTGTGGTGGTAAATGGCAAGTGAAATCAGAAAACGGCTAAAACACTTTGTAGATGAAGTAATTTCTTTATTTATTTGGAAGCCCACAGCAGGGCTTCCAGATATTGTTCATTCTCACCTCAAAAATACACTCGCTGTGGACTGTGTCTGTTGTTATCTATATGCCTGAGGATCATGACAGCCACATCCTTTGGAAGTGAATTAGGTGGGTGCTCAGCTGGTGTAACTGAATCCTTGCTTCAGTGTCTGACTCCCTTGCCCCAGCTCAGCCAGTCAGTCCAGCCCAGTGTGGCTTTTCCTTCTACAAATAGTCCTGTTGAATGGGCTGGAAGTACTCAGTTACTTCACTTGAGTAAATGGTGAAGGGCTTTGCACTTCATCACCATTAAACACTTCGAAGTTATTTCTGCTAGATGAAAATACTCTCACAAAATGTTCAGCTGTGAGAGATCACAGCTTGCTGAACTTCAGGGCATTAGAAAATTACTTTTTTTGTGTGTGAGACAGAGTAAATTGCAACACTAGTAGCTACTGGAGCCTTTACTATAAAGCCTTCTTTGTACTGGCACAGTGGAAAGTGGAGCTGTCTTTATATATGGGGCAGCTATACCTTCATGTAGTCAGTCATTGGTACTGTTGTTTCTTAAGTTTGACCACTCTGGAATTTGGGTGCTGAAAGAGAGGAATTGAAGTGGATGAACTCTGTGTATTGGTCAAGATGGCAAAGATCCTTCTTCATGTGGTGGCTTGACTAGGCTGCAGTGTCAGTCGGAAGAAGTCCTATCAGAAGTTGGTTTGTATTTAAAGCTTCATTGTGGTGCATTGTTAAAGCAGGAAAGGGTGCAAATGCTAATGTATGAGAGTTGCAGGTTAGGAATTAGACTACTCAAATAAATATGCTAGGGGTTGTGCTATATGTGAAAAAAAATTATGTTCACGATGCTTAAAAAGTATAATATGACACCTTCATTTAAATATTGTGGTTTTCTGCACCAGATCAATGTTTACTCTCATCTGCCCCAAGTTCTCTGCATTTATAAGTCAAATGAAAAATTCAAAGCATTGATGAGTGCCCAATTAAGGAATCACCTCCTAGAATCTAGTTGAAGGAAAACACTATGTAGTTGTGATCAAATGATTTAATGGGGTTTTTGATATAAAGATCAGAGAGTAGGTCAACATATTAGTTATATTAATCATCTTTCCTGTGTGCTGCCTGTTTATTGCAAGTGTCTAGTGGCAGGTCAAACTAGTTTGAAAGTGCATTGAAGACCAATACATTGAAATGAATCGAAAATGGAAACAGATGCAGGTAGTTATATGAAAGATAAAAGAAAAAAAATTAGTCATTGCAAGTGGATGTGCTTTCTGAATATAAAATGAAAATGTAAAATGAGGACAGTGGGGGATCCCTGATAATCAGTCTCTTGAGTTCCAATGTGGCTTTGGTGTTAATGGCAAGAGATTGCAAATCAAGGGTTTAAAGTTAGAAGGGGAAAGGAGAGAAAAATTAGCTTAATATGTTTTTGTGGCAATGTGTGTGGCTGTTAGGAACACAAAAGCAGCCTGTCAGCTGGTGACACTCATAAATTGTGAGCTAAAAGTGCTAGAAGCTTCTTTGGTATTGGGGAAAATAATTATAATTGGTGGCTGCTGTTGCCAGCAGCAGTGTTTATCTTTGGTATTTTCCCTTTTGCTGCTGGGGATGATCTGTCTAATTTTCCTCTCCCTCAGTTTTGAGGCTGAGGAGCAGAAGGAAAGGCAGAAAGTCAAAGAGATAAAATGAATTTAATCTTGTGTTAAAGAAACATGTTATGAAAAATGAGTTTTGCTTTGTGGTTTTTCCCCCCCTCAAAAGTTGACTCCATTATGTGCAGAATCTGCTATTAAGAAACTTTAGAGGGGGCCCTTGAGGTGCTGTCAGCAGATTCAACACAAGAAACTCCATTTATAATGGGTTTTTCTTTTTGCCTCCATTAAAAAAATATATATATATTTTTCGCAAGCAAAATGGGGCTATGTGCGAGTTTGTCCTTTCACAACCCTTATCCCTCAATACGGGGGCTTCAGTGCTGGGGTTAGGAGCTGGGTTGGGCTTTTTCCATTGTGGTCCCTTTCCATTTACCTCATGCAACCAAAGGCATCGCTGCCCTGTGCTTAATGAAATTGGGTATGGAAGTGAAGGATGACCCGCGTATATTTAAAGCATACCCTCACTTTCTTTTTTTGGTGCAAAAGCGCTTTGTATTCTCCAGGGAAGGTGTGTTTCTCGGGAGCACGCGGTGCTCTGGGTGCTGCTGGCGTTGCCATGGCAGTTTGCTGTCAAGCCGCCTCTTGGAACATGTTAAAACTGACAAAGAAACGGTGCCTTTTTGATTGGTTTAACAAATACAGATTTTTATAGAGTATTTTGCACTAGGCAGTTTATTTGGGGGGGGGGGCAGGGGCAAAATATCTTTTGTTATTGCTTTGGGTCAATTTTTCGAGTAAGTCTCATGTTTTTATTTCCTCGGCCAATGTACCTGTTCTCTCCCCCAGCCCTCCTCATCATGGAGGCTGCTTTAATAGCTGTGAAACAAGAGCGTTTTAGTCGAACTGGCCTCAGTTACGTAATCTTGCTGGGAAATGAATTTCCAGACGTGTGGTTTGCTGGTTGTGGGTACCTGCTTTGGTTTTCCTTGCTGCCTCTCCTTTTTTCTGGGATGTGAAACCAAGGAACAGGCTGTGCCTGTGGGAGAGGTGCTGGGGTGGGTAGGAGGAAGGCTGGGCTATTTAACAGCTTCTCCTGTTTTATTTTTTCTTGTTATCTATTTAGTTGTCTGTTAGAGAGTGGGGGGAAAAATAATACTTATTTTCTTCAGATCAGTCTCTTGCTATATCCGCACAAAGAAAGAAGTGGGGATTTTTTTAAATGGTGAAGATGCTGGTATTCAAACCTAAGTATCTAAGGTAATAGGTTTAAAAGGAAAGGAGTTAAGGCTAAACTGCACCTTTTTGACACTTGTCTGAGCAAGAAGTGTCGCTTAAACTGCAAAGCAAGGGCATTATCGCAGAAGGTGGTGTGGACCAGAAACCTCTCTCCTTGCGCTCCTGTTCTCATGTCCTAACAGTTTGCAAGAAGCAAGAAAGTGGTGGCGCACCCCCAGCAAATGGTGATACAGCCACAGCAAAATGTGCCAGCTCATACCTGGAAAGCTAGGGATGTTTTCTCTGCACATTCTCCACGTGCAGCCCTCCTGCTCTAGGTGGGAAGGGGAGCGTATCCACTGCAGGAGTGGATTTGTTATGCCATGCAGCATAAGTTGAAGTCACGGTTGAGCTCTTAAGCAAGGATTGATTTAGTTGTTTGTATTTTTTTATGAAGGATGTGGTGAAAATTGTTCAGAAGGTTATTCTAATCTTGTTCTGCAATATGAAAACAAAAGTGTAATTTGAAACCAATCACTTGCTAGACATTGAATGCGTAGTGAACTTGCACCGGGCCCTATCGCAGAAGGTCATCAAATCAAATATGGTGGCTGAATTTTTTGAAATGCTTGGGTAATTTTATGACCAGTAGTAGCATTTGTAGTTATGAAAGGTAAGATAAAGATCATCGGCTCTCATGCTTCAAGGCGTAAGGTAATCACTACAATGTTCCCGGAGGGATATTTCCCTGCAGAGCAGTATTGTACAGTTGGTTATGTACATTATGGGGTGTGTTCTCCCTCCTTTGATCCAAGCCATTAGCCAAAGAGGTGACACTTGATGGGCACACAAAGCAGGTTACTAAGACAAATCTCAGGGCCGCTTTAAAGGGGATACCTGTTTCTCTGAGTTCTGTCTTGCTGAATTCTGTCTTTGCAGTCTCTAGCTTAAGGTTACAAGGTTACTTGGTCACAAGGCTATTTCTTCTGAGCTTGGCTCATTGATTAGGTAATTGCCTTCTAATTTCTATGCTATGATAGTTTATACAGAATTTTTTAGCCTTTTGATCATGTATCATAAGTATCCTCTAAGTACTTCTCCCTTTTCTGTCCTCCTCAGCATTTATCCTTAGATATAATAATAAAAAATGATTATATAAATTCTCCATTAGGATTTGTATTTAGCCTGTGTAACTGGGCAAAAAGGACCAAAACTTGCTGCTTTTCATAATAGATATCTTCCCTTTCTTATATGTCCTTCTCTGCACGTGTTCACATCTTTTCTGCAAACACGTGATCAGAGCCTTTCACACTATTTGATATGAAGCCTGTCTGGTCCTTCTCTCAAACTTATATATATTCAACTTTCATTAATCCTTTTGCAACTGCGGTGCATTGGTACCTCGCAATCATTTGATCAGCCAGCTTTATCCTCCTCCATTTCTTACAGTGAAGTTCTCATTTAATGCGAACATCCTTGTCCTGAGTCCGTCTTGCCATGATTTTGCACTTTCTGCTTCAAATTTCGTCCCCTTTGGTTTTCTTGTTCACAAGGTCACCTTGTTCTTCCTCTGTGATGATCTTATGCTCCTCAGTGTTGATAATATCCAACTTGGTCATCTTTTCATTTCCCAATCCAGTCCTTGAACCAAGGTTATATTCAGCAGGATCAGTCCTAAGAGTGATTCCTGAGGAATACTATTGGTAACATTTCCACAACTTAATAACTTCTTTTTTTCAGTATAGACTATTGTACCGTTCCCCATAGACAGTTTTTAATCCATATTATGATGGGTATTTTTTATTACACTTATCATCTTCATCTTAAATAATTCTTTCTTATGAGATGCTCTATCAAATGCTTAAATTATATCTAGATGTATTAGATGTCCTTTATTGCCATGACTCTGAGTCAGCTATCTTATCAAGAAAATGTATTATTTTTCTCAGGTGATCTGCTTGCAATGAAAATATATTTAATTTTATCCTACTTTACATATACCTTCATGCCCTTGATTACTGTCTTTTCCAAAACCTACTTTATTCAATGTCAAGATCAAATGAATTTTCCCAGATTACTTCTGCCTTCTTTGAATGTAGGTTCTATGGTAGACATTTTGCAGTGTTGTTTTTGCTTTAGCAGTGAAGATCTGCAATGCGCAAAACAGTTTTCAATTAAAGGTTTATAAGCCTAACTGGTGTGATGGGAAAATGCAGAATGACTTTTTGGCATACAGTCTTCATAGGGGTTATTTTTTAGTGATGAGAGAATTGACAGAAACTTCTCCTGAGTTCATGGATTTCATTTAGACGCTTGCTAGTGAATTTGCTTTTATAATATTCTACTTTTTTCAGTATGCTTGAAGTATTGAAGTATCTATTTTTGGTTTTGTTTTTTTTTCTGTTTTGTTTTTGTTTTTCTGTTTGTTCAGTTAGGTGTCTTCCCACATGAAACAGTCCAAGTTCTGCTTCCACCTCAGGTATGTTAATATCCTCATTCCACTTAAGTGCCAGTATGTGCATTGTTAGTCTTATGAGAAACTGAGGCATTCACCCAGGGGCTATGCAGAGATAGTTTTTTAATTAAATTCTCTCTCCTGGTAACAGGTGATTCTACCTATTTTCCTCAGTCTGCATAGGTGAAAAAGAAACTTTTAATCTTCATCTTGCTTTCTTTGAAAGATCCAGCTCAGGTGCTATTTTTACTGTGTGGCTAATTTAGGAAACACGGCTTACCTTGTTAATCAATCTCTCTTTCCCATCCTAGTAAATCTTCTGTGTGTTCCTGAAACCTTCTTGAAGTGCTCTTCATGCTTACTGTGTTTTTCTCACTTTTTTATTCCAGGTTGTCTCAACTTTTCATTGAAGTTCCTCCTCTCTGTCATCCTGATTTGAATTCTTGAGCTCAATGTAGTCCAGTCAGTTGTGTTAACTAAAGCACTCGGAGTTGGCCCTGTCTAAAACCTGACTTTAGACATATTTATTATTTTATATACCGGTTAACTAAATATGAATCAGCTCACAGTCAGCTGTTCTGTTTCTTTAGCCAAATTATTCCTGTGATTATCACTGCCTTTAAATTCTTCATCCCAGTTATTGCTCCCCGCGAGGCTCAGCTCCAATAAAAGGTTATGAACAAGCCTTAAGACCCCTCATTATGGGTAAAAAATTAACTGTCCCAAAAAGAAATCACTTTGCCAGAAAATACATTTTCAGTCCATTTTAATCTTTTGATTTACTCTCAGCTGATAATGTATGATGCCAGGATTGCTCCCAACTTCACGTACAGACTTTTCTTTTTCTACTTAGTTCTCTTAATTTCTGGTTATCGATTAATACCCAGGTTATATCTTTTAATAAGTATCTTATTTAATGTAGAATTGTCTTCATTTTACTTTTGGATTTATGAATGTAGTTAATCAAGTTCCACCTTAATTCATTTTGAAACAGTTTTTAGTAACATGGTTATGAATTTTTAAGATCTGGACAGAAAGAGCATAGTTTGAACTTCATTTCTATGTTTTAAAGGAAAACATTATCTGAATCGTGAGCCTCTTTCCTGTTCTAAAACCTATCATTAGAAATGAAATAAGTGAAGAGAAGAAGAAATAGTGTATAGGCTCATTAGATGCATTGTTATAAGCAAAGCAAATTTATGCGGGCTCTTGTTTAATTATTGTATCTGCAATCAAATCATTTCACTTGTTGCTCTTATCCTGTCACTTCTGCAGGGGGCCATGGTTAGCTGAAGTGTAAAAACTGGTAGTTGTCTCTGCATTTATGACTCATCTTTGTTTTTTTATTTTTATCTTAACAATAGGAAATAAAGAATGCCAAAGCCACAGTTTGAAAATTAGATGTAAATTGCTGCAATAGAAAGATGCTAAAAGAGGATGGGGGGCGGGGGGGGGGGAGAAACACATTAGTTCTTAACCCTCTTTTGAAATAATATTTTCTCGGAGACCCCATTTGCAAAACTAGAGTCCCTCTTTTTCACATGGGGCATTGGGTGCTGGTGTAATTAAGGATGTTGTTTCACTCAGAATCCCATGTGCCCTGTTTGTTGGACGTTTTCCATCTAAGGTCTGACCAGGACTTTCATGAGTGAGTTTATTAAATCTGACAGCTTCATAGACCTAGATGCAAAGGTTTTTTGTATTTAAATCTGCTATACTCTTTCTTTTTAAATCTTGGTGACAAATTCTCAGGTCCTAAAACGTAACTGAAATATATAGGCAAGTAAGTATTGAAGAGAAATATCTCGTCACAAAATTGCTCACGTGTCCTAGATTTGAGCTACTCAAGGGAATTTAAACATTCAGGTTTTAGGCATTAGGCTTATAGCGTGTCTTGCTTTTTAAAGCAGTGCCCATATCTGTGGATCAGACCAGACTGAAAAGAATATTTTGAGTTGTGTTAAGATTACCTTTGACAGGCCCAGCTTGAAGGGAAGAAAGGGGTGATTCAAAATTCATAGGAGATTGTCTTAAGCCAAATAAAAATTAGTAAAACCACTCATTAAGAAAGCATGGAGATGCCCAGAATGGAAGTACCATATAGAAAGGTTGTGGGCCTAAAAATTTCCGCTCAAGATCCTGCCGGAATGAGGAGTCGCTTCAAACTCTTCCCCGTTTATCCACTGCTTATTCTTTTACTAAATTTATCCACTTACTGTCCTTAGGAAGAAACTCTGGACAGTGTCTGCAGCCTTTGGAAAGCTCTTTGTAAAATATTTAGGAGTCTGAAGACAGCAGGTGTTCTCCCTGTTCCCAGCAGTACAAACTGGGAATATTGTATTTCAGTATTAGATTGGAAGGGAATCAATCGTGTACATTTTTTGCTGGGTCTGTGGCTAGTCTGTACAGATACTTTTTTTTATGGGCACTTCTTGGCATAACTTAGTAGTAAGGAGAAATGGATCTAGGCTGATGAATGTTTCAGACTTAGATTTCCTGCAGCTGTGATAGTGCCCAGTGTATTGGGGAAAACTACAGAAACAGGCAGCTGGAAAAATAAAGCAAGATTTTGTTGCCATGCAATAAGTGTCACTTCAATTTGTTTCCAGTGACATTTTTTTTGAAAAAATACGTGATAAAGATCCATGTGTAAAAGATGCTGCATTTTAGACAGCAGACACCACAACTTTCCTTGCACTGTGTAGCCTGCTGTGGGTGGATGTTTGCGCTGGTGCAATGTGGTAGATGTGAGTTGAGTAGATGGAAGAGGTTGACCCGGTGAGCCTGCCCCTTTGCAGTGGTGACCATGGCCTTGCTCTGTAGACTTGCCATGGAAACCCTGATATCTGATATCTTGGCCCCCTTCTCTCCCTTCTGCTTACACAGATTAAACTACTTATAGTTATTTCCTCCAAAAGGAACAGAGTTAGAGCTGTGTTCAAGTGCTACTGAGATGCGTCTTCTGCAGTTTACAGTTGCTTCATAGCATAGTGGTGAGAGGTGCTGTTGCTGTGAGCCATAATACATGTTTCTTCATATTGCACATCAGCTTGCATCTGTACCTATTGCCAATTCCTTCATGCCTTCAAGATGTTTGGGCTTGTGCAGAATGTCAGGCATCCACAATCACTGTTTGTTTATATGGACACTAGATAAAATGATACATTAAAGGCAGGCTGTTAAATTGCAGTGCTGCAGAAATATGAGCTGGTGAGATTTGTACTCAAAAATAGGAACTTTTTTCCCATCAGGGTGAAGAGCAAGAGAGTTTTTTTTTGTTTGTTTGTTTGTTTTAAAAAAAAAAGGCAGGAGAGGCATGCTGAGAATAGTGAATTTTGTGTTTCAAGGTAGTAATAAGTTGGCTGTACCTCAGGGAACTGCAACAAGGCACATGATTCATTTTGGTCACCTGAGGAGCACACTGAGGTTCATTGCTAGATATGTGAGAAAGCTTTTCATTATTATTTTTATTATCTAAATATTATATCAGTGGTATGGCTAATTGGATGCTTTAATAAATGGTGCCACAAGAAATTAATTTTACTGTCACAGAACCGAATATAGACTTTAGTATATGAGTAATATTGCCCTGGATGCGCTCTTAGTATTTATCAGGCAAGTCTTAAACCTCCATGTGATTGAATAAAGATGGATGGGTTTGAATTTTTATCTGCTTGTGTCAGCTCTTATCTTTTCTTACTGAAATTGCAGTATTTGATGTCTCTTAAATTACATGCCTCTGCCTCGGAAGCTGGAATAGAGACTTTGGGGTTTTAAAGTGTGAATGGATGCTTGGATTCAAGTTGAACTCAGTGTGTATGTGGAGGGAAGGTCTCCTTATATCTGCCCGGGGTCTGAGGATTGTTTTAATTCATTTCTATATGGATGTACGTGTGCACAGTTTTTAAGATGTCACAAATGTTGTTTTGTCCTCACTGTTGCTTTGTTGACTCAAGGTTCCCCCATGGGCTTCCTCACAGGCCAGATCTTGTCCTTGGATGAGCAAGAGTGTTGACCTTGAATAATGTATCTCCTTTTATTTTCACTAATGATAGGCTTATGGGAATCATCAGATTGCAAGGATTTAGTACTGAACTGGAAAGCGGCAAGAAGATTTGCATACCCCAGAATTTGTGCAAATTATTTGCTCTTTAATTATAATTAAATAACTTTACATCAACCTTTCTATGGTTGGGAAGATCCCTACGGCACTGGGTAAACTTGAAAATAAGTGGTTTCACTGTTTTTATACCATTTGTTTCCTTCATGTTATCTCCAGAGCTGTTTAAACAGAGTCTATTTCAGGGATGATTTTCCAAGGTCAAAGCAATGTGTGATTTTCTTCTTCCAAAATGTTTATGAAGATTCCGAAGCAGAGTTCGGAGCATGGGATAAGTGGAGGCAAATGGCATGTGCTGTTACATAATTTAAAATTAATAAATAGAAAGCTATTCAGGAAGGACTGTAAAAATAAGGCAGTTGTACGGACTGATTTATGAGGCTAGGCCAGAAGTTAAATGCATGGAGTTTGGTGGAAGGGATAGAAGGAAAGTAGATGTCTTCTTGGAGTATGTGCAGGATAAAGCAGTCAGAGAGAAACCTTTTAGTGAATTCCAGATTGTGGGCGAGTCTCCTTATCTTGGAAGCCCTAAATCATTTCTTTTGAAAGTAGAACTAAAGGTGGAAGCTGTGAAGGCTGCTGAAAACCTGGAAGGTAAAATGAAATGGATTTTTGGGAGGAATTTCTGTATATTAAGCTGTGTTAGATCATGGGATTGATCAGATGGGTCGGTTGTGTGAATTGATCGTTCCACTTATATTTGGACCTGTGAAAGCACCGCAGGAGGACAAGGAACTTCTGTATTGGAAGAATGTGGAGGTCTTTTTTTTTTTTTTTTTTTTTTTTTTTTTTTTTTTTTTTTTTTTTTTTTTTTTTTTTTAAAAAAAAAACAGTCTTTATCTTGAATATCAATGTTTTATGAGGAAGCAGCATGCATGTGCTCTGTGTACAAATCCTCTTACTGTGCATTACTAATTTTTCCTTGGTATTTATTATACCTAGGAATATTGATGCACTACATCCTAATCACTCCTTTCCTTTAATATAATGCAGTTTGAAGTGAATTGTCTCAAAAAGGCTGGCAGTTTTATTAAATGGTGATTTTAGGACTGAATTATGTTTCAAAGCATCACTTACGTTAATGAAAAACAATGCCTCGCTAATTAAAATTATAGTTATCAGCTCTTAAAACTGCAGTTGCTAGCATCATCCTTGCAATATTTAAGCAGAGCAGAGATTTGAAAATTCTTGAATCTGCCTTCCCATCTGACTTGGATCTGTTTCTCAGCCTTAAGTATTTAAGAAATACCAAACATGGTGAAGCACTTGGTTAGACTACTTTTTCACAGGTTAAAGGGGAAAATAAGGGTATATAGGCTTGGTATTCCCAATGGTAGCCCTTTGCTATAATGAGCCTGTGTCCAGTATCACGTTTTGTCTGGATTACAGCTACAGACCTGCTCTCACCAAATAGCACCGCGGGGACACAGCGTGTATTTCAAGTTTTCCATGAGAACAGAGGATATTTCAAGTTTTCCATGGGAAGGAGTAGGGTCTGGAGGAGGGGCAGCAATACTATGAGTATCAAGGTTGTGTTGTGTGAGAAAACACAGGTTTGGGAGGATTTTGGTTTTTCAAAGATATTAAAGGTGGAACAATTTCCATACAGGAAAAAAGAAATAAAGGTCATACATTTATAGAGGAAATGTACTACAGGTGAGCCATAGCTATGTAGAAATAAAAAAGCTTGGAAAAGGAGACAGATTTCATGGATTAAGTATAAAGCTAGTGCTCAGTGTTTGCATACATAAGATAATTCAAATTCAGTATCTGGATCAGTAAATCAGTCAGGAAGGAACAATAGTTAAGGTGAAGGGTTTCTTTACAGCTTTTGATTTTTCATTTACACTCATTTTTCACATGTACTTGTCTAAAAACTCGTGTCGTCTTTGCAGTAAGTGTTCATGATATTGCTTCCCAAGTTATTCTCTCTGCACTTTCGCAGCAAAAGGAGCCATTACAATAATAGTCCTGGGGAAGAAAAACATCCTTGGATCATGATACAAAGGCCCAGATCACAGTACAAGTGGAAAACCTTATGTTCACATCTTCTCTGGTCATCTGGGTCTTGTTTCATAGTGTAGTGCTCGCAGCTTTAGTCTGTTCGCTTTGTGCTCTGGCTCTTTTTACATATGTACCCCTTGGCCTTGTCATCCTGATATCTGGACTCCCATTCACTTCCATCCCGCCTGTTTGCTTTGCTTTTTTTCTTGCTATTTTTTCAAACATTAAGATGACTTTTCTTTCTCTGTTACCCTAGTTACTCTGAACCCATTTCTGAGCAGCTCTTGCCGCCTTCCCTCTGAGAGCCGGAATTAAGGACGGAATAAAGACCGTGACTTCTGCTCTGTCCTCTTTTACCCCAGCCATAAAAGGACGGCTATTCTTGTTGTGAGCAGAAGAAGAGATTTTCATAGTCCTATTTATTTGTCTACGTGGAGACCTCTCTGTGCAGAGATGCATGTGTGTTAGAGCCCATCCTCCGTAGTCCTGTGCCCGCCTTTCTGCCCAGCTTTTCCTAGATGCTCAGGAGTAAAGCACCTGTCAGGATAATTTACCCTTTCGTTGCATGGTTCAAATCTCGCTGCAAGCAGAGCTTCTGCCATAAACTAGTTGGTAGGGCAGGTCTTATGGCAACCTTTAGGCTAGCAAGAGCAGCCTCAAAAACATGTGCGGTGGAGAGGCAGCCGGGGCACCCAGGGAGTGCCTGGAATGGTGATGTGGGAACAAAGCTCCGCTAGTGGCAAGGGGCCCACTAATTCAAGGATTTGCAAAGGTAGAACACATGATTTCTGACAACTTCTCTGTCTTGGACTCTTTAATAGCTTATTCACAATTCTTGTAGAATTAAAAATGAAATGAGGCTGGAATTTTGCTGCTTAAAGACATCATGAAAGTGCTTTTGGGACCAGTGTCCGTATATATGTCTATAGGCACCCCCACGCATATGCATATACACACAAACTTTTAAAAACTCTAAACACATCTGTGGAAACATGGATAAAGATATTTACTGGCTCCCAGTGATCATGGTTAATATAGTTATTCAGGCCCAGTGTTATTAGATACAAGATAGCAAGGACGTGAGCATCCCAATTTTGTATTTCTTACTGCAGCTAAACTTTGACAGTGCTTTCAAAGGGAAAGGCATTAAATCACCAGCTCAATTTCATAGCCAAAAGCAAAGCAATTAAAGTAGATTTCATACTAAGCATCAAGGCAGGTATTAGGGTTGCAGGTGAAGAGCATTTTTATCCTCATCTGCTGAAAGTCCTTTTTCCTCTTCTCTTGCTTAGCTTTCCTGAGGTTGTGCCGAAGGAATGCAGTGTTGATGTAATCTCCAAAACAGAAATGCCTCTTTTGGTAACTAGAGTTATAAATCACACTTGATTACCATATGTGCTAGAATGAGAAACACGTCTTGTATTTTTCACTTATGCCAATTAAGGTTATGTTTATATGGGAAAATTATTTGTAATACCTAAAACAGGGACATTTATTCTTCTGCTTAGTTATTATTTTTACAGATTAAATTTCAGCAGACACAAGCAATAAGACTAGATTGTGTAATAAGGGTATAAAGCTACGCAGTGTGGTTTAGGGGAATACAAAGAAAGGAACCGTGTCAGTGATCTACAATGTCCTCATGTGATTGAAATATTTGGCTCTGTGGAGCCTGGTTAGCAGGGCATAGTTTGGCCCCATGAACATAAAATCAGTAAATCCTCTTGTATTAAATCACCTTTTTTTTGACTCTTGCAATGTTGAAGTTTTGCACGGGGGTTTTGTTTTTCAGCAAACCTGCACAGAGAAAGATGCAATAGAAGGACATGAGCAATGAGTGATTGGAGAAGATGTGGAAAGAGTTTAGGAACATGCAGGTTGCCAGTGTCAACCATAAATAGGGAAGATGAGACCTGACAGGTGCTTACTAATGCACAGCAATATTTTTCTGTTACCTGTGTGCTGCTTTACTTTGCCCAAATAGTGAAAAATTCCTTCAGTGTGCAAATTTTGAAGTGTATTAATGTGCTGTGGAGTTTTGCGATTAACATATCGCATGTCTCACACATTCTAGCAATATATATTACAAGTGGTTAGCGACTGCAATGCCAGTGCTTCTCCAGGGACTTGCAGGTATTTTTAGGCACAGCGAAGACAAAAAAAAAAAAAAAAAGAAAAATCACAGTTTTCATCAGCATTTAATTTTTCAGCGAGATACAGTGTCCTTCAAAATGCCACAGTGAAAGGTTGCCGTGGGCGCGGGGACTCTGGATCAATTATATGGGTAGCCTCCTGCAATTTATCATTTGGAGATAGCATCTGTGTGGATTTGAAAGAGTAAGTCAGTCAATATCGCAGGCTAGAGATAGGAGACAAACTAGGTAAGAGTATTAGAGATAAAAATAGAGCAAAAAATTATGGGGGATGGTGCTGGGCGAGTGCTGCTGGAGCCAGGTATTTAATGTAATTGCTCCAAGTAGAGCAGCAAGAGGAAATTGTTCATTTTGATACAATAATCCGCTGCTCACCCGTAGCCATTAGTAAAATCAGATAGAAGGGATTGAGGAAGGGAAGGTATTAGCTGAAATGAAAATGAATATAATTATTTGAGGGTATCTGGTTGCTCAGCTAATGTTAGGTGAAAGTTATAATGAAGAAAAACAACAATGTCTTGCCATTCCCTGGTAGACATCCACTAGAGTACCTACGGAAGGGTGGAAAGATTAAAAGGTAACGCAAAATAAAGGCAGTGCATCTATTACAGAAACCTGGCATTGCTTCTCTGGTGCCAGTATTTATTTCATCAGTGCTTATGAAGATCCAAAAGGAGTTTTCTTTCGCAAGCGAAATCAAAGCCAAGGCAAATGGGGCTTTGGGGAGCGCATTTATGTAATCAGTAAATGAGAGGCTGGCTTTCTAGGGAAGGGAGCTATTTTTGTAGGAATTAGGTGATTATAGTCTTCGTTTTCTGTTTTTAATGGGCTGTAATATATTTGAGAGCAGTAGTACAGTAACCTTTTATTTGACGTAGACTTATGCAACGGTAGTTCTTACTGCCAAGTGTGAAGTAGCTAGATTTAGAATGAAATCTCATGCATTAAGAGCCTCTGAGGAAGAAAAATGGGTAAAAGAGTGGCACTAAATACTAAAAGAAGTCCAGTTAGATTTATTATATACACCCTTCTCCTGTCCCTGTTGTAATTTGTTGAAGTTTTTGTTGTGTGTTCCAGCCAGGGAAAAGCAATTCAATCCTTCTGTGTCCCAAGGTGTATTTGCCCTGGTGAGCGCTGTTTGTGCAGTGGAATAGCCTTTACAGAGCCTAGTGAGCCCAATCTCTTACTATCACGCTCATATTGGTATTTATTTATTCCAGAATTAACATTTGGAGTGAAGCTTTAAGAAAGCTTCTGCTATTTTGAAAGAAGAATGTACAAATGTTTGTAAAATGAACAAATGTGGCTGTGTTGCAACTCTGAAGAAGTATGGGTGAGGGATAAGAGCTTCCCATGTGAACTGCAGAGCGTACCCCTTCTGAAGAGGGGAGAGGAAGCAAGTTGGGACAGTTTTTTGAGAAGGCTCTTTTCTGGGAGCCAGCAAGTCCCACAGGGCCAGAACAGGATTATTTGAGATTCACTTTTTCAGTCGAAGATGTTTCATTTGAGTGAGAGCGAAGGACATCTCGCTCCACCCTCCAGAGTGCTTAGTGCAGCTCGGAGGACACAAGTGTTCTTGTTTGTTCTGTTTCAGACACCAGTAGACACCAGGTCATTTCCCTGAAATGCAAAATTATTTCTGGAGGTGTCCTCTGTTCTACATCCACATATTGGTGTATTTCCACAGGATAAGACATTACAATAAAGAAAGCCTGAATAATCCCAGATTAAAAACAACTTTGATCTCAGTGAAGTCCTAAGCATCAGGACAGCTACTATTTCCCACTTAAACGAGAAGCTTCTTGACTTGTTTTTGCCACTTTGGTGTGTTGGAGCAAATAACTGAGCTGCTGCTGTTAGCCAAGACCTGTTTCCCGCCAATGT
>VZSV01000343.1:270045-313129 GCA_013398735.1 Nothocercus julius
AAAGGCACCATGGCTTTATCGTTGCCCTACAGCTTTAGTAAGAAGACACTGCTGTCGGTGTTTTCTCGGTAGAAAAACACTACCTCTCGGTGTTAGCCTCTGTAAAGGAGGTGCATCTATTAGCCTCAGTCTAATGCTGCAAAGATAATAGAAAATGTAAAATATTGTGTGGAAAAGATAGAGAGAAAGTTTGAGAAAAGGCAATGAATGAGCGGAGTTTGGAGGGCGAGATGCTTTGTTCCTTCTGATTTTGTTGTTAGGGCCAATTTTTTTCTTCCTGGACTCAAGGACTTCTGCAACCCAGTGTTGATGGCTCTCAAATCTCTTCTTTTATAGCCAGGTCAGCACTTTGAGTTCGTAGTCTCCCTTTGAGAAATTCAGCTACAGAAGTATTTTCCTATATGAATTATAGGAATGAATTTCCATTTTTATACTTGGGACTTTTCCTATTTTGTATTATAGTACTGCAGGCTTTGCTAGCAACGGATAAAATTTCAAGTTACTTTACCTCGGAGCCTTTTAATTCCCCTACTCCTTTTTGGGAGAAGAAAGGGGAGAATTGGTGTCTGGTGAATTCAGTGCTGGAGATAGAGGGCAACAAGTCAGGTTAATTTTCAGGTGACTTGGTTGCCAGTTTGTCATTCTTCCTTTCTTTTCAGGCATCCTTCTGCTCCCTTTTATGCTAGGAAATTATTAGCTCTGCAAGAACGAAACCCCTCAAAGCTACGCACCGAAAGCCTATTTAAAAGAGGCTGGGAGCAGAACAGTGTGAACACACGTCAACACCTGAGTGTTTCCCAAGTGGCTCCGGCACTCAGTGGTGTGATAACAAGACGTGGGAGGATTTTTCTTGGCTTTTATCTCTCATATATCTGCTTCTGACTTTTTAAAATGCATTTCGTCAAGTGGTGCTGCCACAGAAACAAGGGGAGAGGGGGAACGTGCTGGTTGAAGGTGCTTGTGGTGGTGTTTAAAGTCTTCTGCCTCCAGGCCATTGTTTCACATTCATCCCAAGTTAGTGGCAGGCAAAAATCTCTGCCAGTTGTTTGGCCAACATGGGCTGAATTTTATCTAGTTGCTTCCACTGGAGAGATGTCCACAGCCTAGGAAGAGCGAGCGGAGCTGGCAGCAGCTTTGTTTTTGGAGCCTGGAAAGGGCGACTGTATCTTAACTGCTGTTACTCCTCTTCAGGGTGCTACTGATGGCCTTGAACTAAGGCAGCACAGAGGTTGGTACTCACACAGTTAGGTGAAAATTTTCGTAGGTGAAAATCAGAGCTTGCCAGGAACTGTCCCGGTTCTGGCACTCATCTGTCCTGGCACTTCAGCTCTTCAGCTGAGGCTCCGTAAGGAGGAGTCGGCACCATCTCCGCGGATGCGGAGGGACCGGGCAGCATCACACTGAGGGACAGGTCTGTACCCGAGCAACTGAGATCATCTTCAGCAGCATTGCCAATTGATGCCTTTTTTGAGCACTGAGCAATTGGTAACTAGGAGAATGTAACAGAAACCACCCCCCCCCGCCACACACACACGCACACAAAATTTTTTTTTGATTTTTTTTTTTTTTTCTATTTTGCTTGGCCATAAGTAATGCTAGGGGAAAAAAAAAAAGAAAACCATGAATTACTCTATATAAAATCAATGCCACTGAGTGGAACATCTAATCAGAATAAAATAAAATGAAAGCTTCAGTGTAATTTCTGCTTTTGTGAGGAGGGAAGGGGGAGGTGTTTTACAGTTTACGGTGTTGTGGAGCTTTATGATGTTTAAACAGGCAAGTAAATGGTGGTTTTGATTCCATTCTTTGGGAAAACTATAATTTTGGCTTTTAGGTTTACAGCAAGAATAGAGATGGCTCCACAAGCAGATATAGGATCAAGCTGTAAATTCTGAGCCTGACGGGGGCTTTCCCTGGTTCTCCTTCCCCACAGATATTGATGAGTGTGCTGCTAAGATGCATTACTGCCATGCCAACACCGTGTGCGTCAACCTGCCCGGATCCTATCGGTGCGACTGCGTCATGGGATACGTCCGTGTGGATGACTTCTCCTGTACAGGTGAGCTGCTTAGTGCGTAGCACTAGTGTTGCAGTCTTCTGTGTATTATTTGCCTTTTATTTAAGCCTGGAGGTGAAGCAAGAGCTACATTCTGGCTGTCCGTGCGCTAGCATAAAGTTTGGACACAAATGTGGTACAAGGTGCCGCAGTTTGCATTAGCTCACGGGTGGTGCAGGAGGCTTGATGGATGTGTGTGCCCAAGGACATGGTCCCCTGTGGTCCCACAGTGGCCTCGTACCTGAGGTCCTAAAAAGATCTGTCTGGTGTCTAGGCATGCTGTGCCCATCTCCTCACTTCACGTCTTGGTTAATGCCTCCCCATGAAACTGTGACTTCTTCAGCCGTTTGCATCTACTTGATTTTTAGCAAGGGTATAAAGTGGATTCCCACATTTGGTGAGCAGAAATAAAGTTTTAATACCTATCGTTTGAAGGTGGTGAGTGGTTTGAAATATCAAAAATGATCCATGAGGGAAAGCTTTGTGGACAGGACCAAGAAGAAAGAGAAAATGAAAATGTGAGAGTTCTTCAAAGCGTTTTGTTGCCTGATTGGTTGGAAATTGCTGTGTTTAATGCTGAGAAATAATGCTTCCAGGACTATAGCATGCCTTATGAGAATAAGTGCAATAACATTGGACAATAAATTGAGCATTTTTTAAGTATCCATCAATAAAATGAGCTCTAAAAAAGGATGGACATAGCAGTTGGATTTATTGAAACAGTAATAAGGAAGATGGGCACAAAATCAGGTCTAGAATTGTGCTGGACAAGCTGTTCCCCACAAGTGAAAGGATGGGCAAGGAGTATTTAATGTGAGAATGATTTCTAGCCTGGAATAATTACTTTGTAATACACAATATCTTTAGAAAAGATCTCTTTTCATGAAGAAATATGTCTTGTAATTAGGATCAGGTAGTTTATAAAAGCTTTAGGAAAGTCCTACTTGTCTCCTGTAACAGACTTGTACTAAATAGCTGTCAAAGAACTGGTTTGTGTTTTGTGTAGATGTTCCTTATTTCTAAATTATTTGTTGTGTCTTCTGAGTAAATTTCAGAGGTTTTTTTTGTGGTCTTTTTATAACGTGCTGTGTCAGAAAAGTTTCAGACCTTGCATTTTGTTCTCAGTGCGTGTGCTATGCGTGCTGGCTGCTTTCACAGTGATGGGAAAAACATTTCTGATAACCTGACACTTGTTTTCCATATGTATGCTACTAATTCCCTAATGCTCCCTTCCCTCCAGCAATACAGTATCATTAGGCATGCAAATGGTTTAGAAAGCAAGGTATTTGTGATTTACAGCAAAAGTGTGAAGTAATAAGACAGGTGCTTGACAGTAATGGGTGAACATTCATTTAATGTGCACGCACAGAAAAACAACAATAACAAAAAAAGCTGTCTAAGAAAAATAATGGAATGAGTGAGATAAATATTTCTTGCAGTTTTCATTGTCTTGTTAAAATGACTTTTTCAGCATTGCAGTTAGAAAGCGCAGCAAGTGCTTAACACACTCGAAGAGAAACTTAGTTCATTGCCTGTCTTACTAGAAATAATAGTGTATTAAATACATATATTCAAGTACTTGCACAATGCAAGACCTCGCTTTGTTTATTTTTCAGAATCTTCTCTTAACTGAAAAGACAAGGAGGCATCATTGCAACCTTGGGGGCCTCCTCTGGCCTGGTCCCGGCTGCCCTCAACTCCTGTGGGAGCTGTGGAGCAGAGTTGGTGCTTTAAATTACTTGGAGATTTCTATATATATATATATTAAAGAGGCCTCCGCTCCAGTATCAATTAAGGCTTTTACAATTTGTGAGGACCATTTTTTTTTTTCCAAAATATTTGAAGCTCTACAGGGGGTCGCCGGTCCTTCCATGCCCATTGCACTGGAGCTTGGCCATTGCTTCATTCTTGTTTCCTGTGCCAAACTATTTCCCTAGTCTCTTTCCAAGGATGCAAGTCAGAGTACGGCTACCAATCCTCCTCCAACAATTGTTTATTCTCCTTTAACTGTTCCTGCAGGGTGTTTACTGCNAAAAAAAAAAAAAAAAAAAAAAAAAAGGCAGGTAGGAAATACTTTGCAAATTTTAGCTAATTCCCCTTGATGCTGGCTCCCATGTATAGCAGGCACAAGTCAAATAGATTAGAGCTGTTACCAAGCTTTTTAATTTGATGCTGTTTATCCAAATGAAGTAAGGGGACTGTGGTTTTGCTGGACCACGTATCTGGGGATAAACCTGGAAGCCCAAGAGGTGTTGGCCTTCAGGGGACATCCGAGTCCTGTGCACAGCAGTTCAGCCAGCGCAGACGGATGGGTTCATGTTAAATGTTAACCAGCTTCAAATGCAAGTGCTTAAGGCCTGTGTACAGCCCAGCATGTGCTTTATATAATACTGACCTAAAGGCAGAATTAACTGCATGGAGAAGGAGGCATCATTGCAACCTTGGGGGCCTCCTCTGGCCTGGTCCCGGCTGCCCTCAACTCCTGTGGGAGCTGTGGAGCAGAGTCGGTGTCCCTGGGCAGGCAGCGATTTCTATATATATATATATTTTTTTTTTTTTTTGGAATTGCATCAAGTTTTTGTCACTTCGAAAAAGAAACTGCATCAAATATTGAAATGCCAGGTCAGTTAGAACTGAACAAAATGAAACATATACAATCTGGATGTTGCTGGATATTATGCAGCTTGTAGCGTTTTGCCTCTCCCTGTACCTTTCTCAATCTAAATTGATTTGTGCAGTTTTGTTGTTGCTTAAACATCTTTTTTCACTTTTTTCACTTTTTAAATAATGTTTCCCAGTTCTGCCTGTGAGAACTGTGGAGCAGGAGCTCTGCACGGATGTAAAAACCTCGGATGTGGGAAGCTTTGAGTGCATAGAAATTGCAGTCACAGAAATAGGAGATAAGTAACTGGAGTAACATTTTGCCTGAAGTTTCTCATCTTAACTTCTAAAATATGGCTTAAGATAGGATAGTGGATATTTTCATAAATCAATGTTCAATCTTGTATGAGCAAAAGACTGAGTGTTGCGTGTTATTTTGTGATCGGGTTAGTGAGTCTAGCAGTAACTTTGACCTGGAGCCACCAATGAAGATGCATTAATGTTTTTGTACTTTCCTATTGCTGGAGCTGTCAGCTCTGAATGTTAATTAAGTTCTTCAGGGCAAAAGAGTTGATTGAGAAGTTATCCTTGAAAAGGGAGTTTCTGTTTTAATCTCTTCCCATGAAAGTTACAGGTTGTTTATCTGTTCTCAGGGAAATCGTGTTGTTTCCCGCTCCGGTAATGGTAGGGAATTTGCTCCTCCGGATGCAATCATTTACTGGAATCTGTCACTTCCACGGGTTTTTACCTTGTTTTGCTTGTTGAAAAAATAAGTTCTCCTGGATTGCTTTCCTCTAGTATACCAATTTTGATGCAGGAGCTTGCATTGCACGTGCACAATACTTTATTTTAAACTTTTTTTAAAGCATTATAAATTGCCGTAGATGTGGTATTTTTATTTGTCGGACTGCAACTTCTAATATTATAAAAACATTTATATGTATGTGTATAGATATTTTGCATATTTTGAAGCTACAATATCTCTATCCCCACCTTCCATCTGTTTGAAACTATGAAGTCTAATCTATCTCCATCCTCTCCAGCTACTACTGAATCACAGCTTATTAAGATAAAACAGTACTTTAAATTTGCTGTAATAACTAGGTAGGCTATGCTAATAGAGCAAACAGGATAGATTCGTCTCATCTTTTTGTTTGTAGACAGTCAAGATGATGATTCTTGCCTATAAAAATCTATGAGTATTATTTTGAAAAAAATGCCCTCATTCTGCACAGTTTTCTGTAGGTCTGTTTGGGGCACTAAAATCTCTTTAAAATTCTGTAGTCAATTCAGGAGGAAGGTGTTGCGTTTTTGTAGACCCTTTTGTTACAACCCCAAATGAAAGCTAATTAGAGGTTTTTTTTTTTTTTTTTTTTTTTTTTTTTTTTTTTTTTTTTTTTTTTAATTTCCTCCAAATATTTGCTAATTATGCATTAAAGCTTAGAACAGCCTTAACAAATGAGTATTCTAAAGGATTTTTATTGCTCTGGATGCACGCGTTATGCTAATATTGCAAAATGAAGAAACTCATTCTGTGTGATTGTGTTCATGGACCTTGTTACCTTTTAGCTTTTCAGAGCAAGGAGTCACTAATCATATGTTACTTGCAAAAATTAAACCCTCATCTGTCACAGTAAGTGTTTTCAAAATACATTAATAGCTAGTTTCATACCAAGGACAAATTGACATTATATAGAAGGGTGTTGTTTAGGAGAAGTGTTAAAATTTATATGTTTCTTAAGATGCAATTCTTATAATTGGATTTCCTGGGTGGGTGGACTAGAGGAAGTAGAAAAACCTTATGATTTTGAAGGGTTATCCCCTAAAAGCTCCTTGGCTTCTGTGTGGTTTGGTTTCTGGTGTAGTGTTCAGTTTTGAATCTACTGCACGTTTCAGAAGAGGCCCTTCTGCAATACAGTACTGGCAAGATTGGGCTTAAAGCATGGAAAAAGTGGAGCTTTATGAAAGCTAAAAATCCAGGAAAAATTCACCCACCCTCTCCTGTTCTTCCCTTCCCTTGTCCATGAAAGTTAATTCACTTCCAGGGATTCCACCCCGTGATTTTAGCTGCAGCTGTTCAAATTGTTTGCTGTCACTAGAATTGATGTCTTTTAGACTGCTGTAGCTGTAGTTTGTCACACGTTCAGGGTAGTGCATTTTATCCAGTCATGTTGCTAATAACAAAGGTGAAGTGGCAGTCTTTACTGTCAGGTTTCTGGTCTGTCCACCCAAACCTCTGTATGTGTTTGGAAAGGAATAGGGACTTTTAGGCAGCCAACTGGTAATACCAGGAAAGGGCCCTTCCAAGAAAAGGGCTCATGGTGCAGTTTGTTCTACTGAATCTCTTTTCCATCTCTTTCTTAAGCTAAATTAGCATCCAAGGAGAAAACATGAACATTTTTGGTGTGGCTCTTGGACTTGGAAAGTACCAAGGTCAGTAAGCAAATCTTCATGTGATGGCCCAGAATTGGTGACTTACTAGCTAGCTGGAAGTCCAAAGTGTGGGCTAGTAAGCAATGAAGATAGTCTGTGGCTGATGGATCATCTGTAGATCTCCCTGTTGTCCTGAAGGACATCATTAGTGAGTGTCTTGCTTAGCACTTCATAGTTTAAGGACACTTTGTGGAAGTGCTAATTGAGACGGCAGTTGTGTGTCAGCACAAAGGGTATTACCAGAGATATGGGTATAGGGAGATCTGGATCTTCTGATTTATACATGGCTACTAAATGTATTTTTAAGCCCCTCTGATTGGACAATGCTATGGGTGGACTAATGGGCGTAAAATACTCTTCTATAGTCACTTATTTCCAGAGATCCATGTGTCAAGTGCTAGAATGCAGGATGGGACTTGGTTCCTACTGTTTTGTATCTATCTTGTTTGGATCGCAGTCGGTGACATCCCTGCCTGCAGGACTGGAAAGAAAAACACTGCTCAATTCCCGGCGCCTTAAAGTGCAGAAGAGTCTGTTTTGCATCCCTGAGTGGGCTATTGGTCAAGCTCAGCAGCAGGTAATCTATGCACCAAAAAAAACTAAGAGTCAATCCAGCAAAAGAAAAAAGCTGCCAACCCCTGTCAAATGGCTAATACTTAGATAGTCTTGACTCAAAGCCCATTAACCCAATGGAAAGCCTTCAATCATTTCACTTTGGCTTTACATATGTCCCTTAGCAAGAGTCTACTGATTATCTCAGCAGGGGAAGCCTTGTTTTTAATAATACTAAGCAGGATAATTCTTTTGAGCTGTCTGTTTTAATGCTCTACTAACATGAAAATAAGGTAGCTTCTCAGTGCATCCCAAGCTGGCTGCTAAGTATTTTAATTACTGTTTTGGACAAGGGGAAGCTGAGACACAGTGAAATGCAGGATCTTGCCCAAATTCACATGGAGACAATGGCAACATTAAGAGTCTTAAAAACAAAGTCAAAAATTTAGGCATGAGAAAACTATGGACTCACACAAAGAAGGATTCAGTAAACAGAGGTCTATTTTTAAAGGTATTGGCATTTTCACAAAAAAAAGCAATAGCAATTCATTGAAGCACATAGGCTCGCAGTAACCACGTGAGATTAACTTTATAAATCTCCTTCCTCTTTCCATCTAGTTTTGAAACATCTTTTGTTGCCTTAGTGTTGAAGTATTCCCCAGGCCTCTACTTTCTACGTGCTGCATTGGGTTCCTTTGTTCCTGACTTCACCTTCATTCACTGGCTGTAACTGCTACTTTTTTTTTTTAACCTTTCTTCCTTGAAAGTAATGCAGTGAGCTCTGCATCTTGTTTGTTCCTAAGTGCTTTCAAGATGAGGAAAATATGTACTGCAAATATAATATTTATGGTGATTTAAATTCCTCACGAGTAAATAATTTAATTAAACATCTTTGTGCTTTCCTGGGCTCCAGGCATTGATGTGCTGCTAATTTGTCCAGAGTAGTTGGTAATCTTTTCAAGTCTGTTTGACACATTGATTTTCTATAACTTTATTAATATTGAAATTAATTAAACAGCTGGCTGCAAATCATGCTGATGGTTCTGTTTTGTGACTTAAGGGATAATTAGCATTTTTTTATTATTTATTAGTTGCAACCCTTTGTGCCAGAGTATGTGGATGTGTGTATATGTGTGTGCTTACATATATACAGGGTATATACAATACATCCAAAATCAGAGAATTTTTTTCTTCAAATTGCTTTGCAGCTGCATGGTCAGTAGCTTAAAAATAGTTATATGGTTTAATTACCATGTAAGCCCTATCTAAAGAATGGCTGTAGGGCAGGCTTTCACATGTTAGCCTCATCTGTCATCTTGCAGGATTTCTGTTTGTTAGAATAGGACGGAATTGTGTTTCGTCAGCCCGTGAATTCTTGATCTTCCTAAATCTACCAGCTACTACAAGTGGTTTGTGAGGGGAGAGCCAGAACATGCTATCCTGGAAATGTGCATAGGCTGCTGGATCGATGTCTGTGGCTCGAAGAAAAAAGCTCTGCTATTTTAGTCATCTGCTTCCCCAGTAAGTGCTAATGCCTTCAGGAGAACAGCTTGCTTTTGGGGCAGAGCTTGGTCGATCGAGCTGCAATCTTGGGGGAGCGCTAACAGCCTCAAATCACCGCCGCGCTCTATCCTGTTTCTGCAAATGTTTCATGCCAGATGCTTTGTTCTTTAAACACAAGTGCTAAAAATACAATGTGGGCAACAAATGTTAATGCAGAACCGAACTCTGTTACCAAATTATGAAAATAACTGAGTCACTGTCATTGTCTTTTTAATGCATTCCTCTACCCCAAGGCAGGATCCAGGGAACCCCCAAAATTTCTTTTATTCACCTATTCTTAAAAACTTTCCATGAGGGAAAAGCCTTAACCCACTTCTGTATTTCCTAGTACTTAATGTGCCGGTTGCAAAAGTTTTTGTAACGTCTAACTTAAACCTCCTTCGCTACAGCTGAAGTCTGTCACCTTTTGTCATACTCTCAGAGAATGTCGAGAACACTTAGACCAAGTGCAGTTATCTGTTAAACATTTAAAATCTCTTTTTTTAATACATACATGTCAATTTGCCTTATCTCTAACCTGAAAGATTAGCTTTGGAAATACTTGGTTGAGCAATAGGGGCTGTAGGGATTGTCTGTTCGCAGTAATGACTGGGGCATCCTGTTAGGAAATGGGTAACTTGGGAATTTCTTCCTGAACTGCAGTGTGCCCCTGTGGATGGGACCAGCTTGCAGAGGAACTACAGACAAATCTGTGAAATGTGAAGCTCTTGGCTGATCTGGGTTTGTATCTTTGCGTTGGCTGCCTGGATTTGGGATTTGCAATATCAAATCCTTTATTTCTGAAACAAAAGAATTACACAGAGCTTGTTAACCTCAGTAGAAAAATTTCTGTCGGGTTGATTGCACTTATGTCTGACTTTCTTTTCTGACAATGAGAAGTATGTATGACAGGTTTTGGTTTCTTGATTTCTCCTTTTTAATTGAAGTGTGTATTTTACAGTCAAGGAGACGATATTTTAGCATGTCTCACTTGTAGGATATCTTTTTTTTTTTTTTTTTTTTTTTTTTTTTACTAGTGCTGAATATTTCATAAATGTGTACATATCGATAATATTTTATTAACTACTATTGACTTGTGAGTATGAACTGCTGTATACGAGTGATCAAAGAATGTCCTTCTGGGTGATCTTAGCTATTGGGAAGACCTTGGGACCCTCATTTAGTGACAGGTACCTGGTCTCTGTGCGATGTGAATGGGGCTTTGTGTGATCCTGGTAAGTGTCCTGCTCTTGCTTTGCTTGTCCCACAGCTTCCCAGAGTCCATGAAACACAAGAAGCAAGGGCCCAAGAAAGGGAGATGGGCAGCAGAGTTTCTCTTGCCATGAGGGTGTCCAGTGTGGTCTGCAGCATGGGGTGGTCTCTCCCTTTTTTTTTTTTTTTGTGGTTTTAGAGGGTTTCCTGTCCATGAACAGGAATCTTATGCGAAATATTTCAAGGTAAAATAACAATGTTTGTGGAATAATTTTAATGAGTGTGGAGGAGCAGCAGCCAGTGAGCAGACTTGCTGGGTCCTTAAGAAAGGCAGCCTTTGGGAATAGGGCAGGCAGAGAAAAAGAGATGCTTTGATCTATCGCTTTGCAGCTAATATTTTCATGCTACTACAGTAGGCTTTTTGCCTCCTAGCTATGCTTCAGGACTGAGAAAGCTTGGCATTAGGAAGAAAAAAACCTTCATATGTAGTTATATGATTGTATATAATAATTACCTAAAGCAAGAATTTGTGATTATGTCTGAAATAACTGTCTCTGTTGAAATAACTGTTCGAAATAAATATCTCTCCAGCATAACTTGTCCCAGAAGTGGGACAAAGGAATGGCTCGTATTGCAAGTCACGTGTTCCTCCTAGATTAATTTACTTCTATTTTTATTTGCTTGGTTTTATTTCTTTTCAGAATTTAGAAGGAAATAGAGTTGCCTGCTGTTAGGCTGAGGTAATCGGGAGTCTGGGGAAAGCTGGACTTACCTGTCATGGCTGATGACAGCAGAACCGATCAGAAAGCAGGGTTATCAAGGGAAGGATGAGGATGGCCTCAGGGAGAGATCTCTTAATGACGTGTAAGAGTAAAATATTTTTTGTTCTGATTTAGTCATGGCAAAGCAGAGCTTCCATGCTGCAAGATGACGTCAGGATTCTGGAGATTGTGTAGTCTGGATTTTCCTTCCTGCAGTAGTGTTCCAGGTGCACCAAATTTACTGTGTATAAGCTTCCCTCATGCTGAACTATCCCACTGAAGCCAACATTTGCCCTTGGTGCTAGTTTTGCAGGGGTGGAGTTTCTTTAAAGATGGAGCAAATGTTGGTATCATTGTTCTCTGAAATGTCTGATGTATCAAATTCAGTTTTGCAAAGATAATGTGTTTGCACATACGCAGTCTGCAAAGGGGCAGAGCTGCCCTCTGATCTTTGGAGCTTGTGGTTCCAAATCCTGCTCTGAATTTCATCTCGAATAGGCCATAAATGGGGCCTGGCCATAAAGCAGAGGCATCCTCAAAGTCATCACATTCAACCACCAGATAATACAGTTTATTGCATGGGCAAGTGGAAGCTACTCTGTGCAAAGCTTAAATGAATGGCAGATGTTTCTTCTCTCTTTACATTCTTTTAAGATTTGGTCAAACCCCATGATCTTGGACCGAAAAAAAAAAAAAAAAAAAAAGCCCCAGAATGAACATAAGAAAACTCAAAGAAAAACCCAATTGTATGCCTTTGCTGCATACAGATGCCCTTCATAACAGAATAGGAAAAAGCCTCATCTTACTAAGCTATTGTACACTAGGACAGATGTGTTTTCCTTAGCTGTTGCAAGCTCAGATAAGAGATGTTGGAGGTGTCATCTGATGACTTAGGTTCCTTTGTGTTTTTCGTATTTGCTCGTTTCTGCTGTTAGAATTTAATCATTGACTGGGGTTATGGAAAGAAAGAAGTTACAGGCTTAAAACAAGAAGTAAAGAAATTCTTAGCTGATGTGACACTGAAACAGCCATCACACAACTTAAGAGTTTTTTGCTGTCTGTGTGGTGTCCGAGTAAAATGAAAATACAGAGAAGTGCATTTTGCCTTGGCATTGCTGCATGCAGAAGGAAGGATTAAGGATTTTTTTTTGTTTTTAAGGGTGACAAAGTGGCCTTGTGCCATCTTGTATTGCCAAAACTTGGAACTAGCTCTGACTAAGCATCTACAGCTGAACATGGTGGATGATGCTTCTAGAGAGAGGAACAGAATTCTTCATTGCCAAGAGTGGAGAGGCTGTATAGGAAGTCAGCTGCAGAGATTTAAGGCATTAACACTATTTGATATCTAACTTCTTTTAAAAGAAGTGACTGGATTCTGCTGCTTTTGATTTGTTGCTCTAAGATTGTTGATTCATTAAAAAGAATCTATGCTTGGCAGGATCCATAAATTGGGTTAGGGACCAAGGGCAACTATTAGCCTTTGTGGATTTTGTTTTTGCATTGGCAAAATTAAGATAATTGAGTCAGTAACTAAATGAGTTCACACCATTTCTGAAATGTGGAACCATTACCTGACTATTTTTCTGACTTGCATAACAAGATTTGTTTTTTTTTTTAATGTTATTTCAAAGGGGTTAGCTACCTTTACTGTCCAACTTAACTGTTTCAGTGGAAGTCCTAACAGGATTAGCTAGTGGTGTTAGGTATAAAACAAATTATCAAAGTAGAATGACGTATAGAAATTAATGCAGCAGGCAGGTTAAGTACTTAATGTGCTTGGCATATGAGTACATTCACATGGCTTTTGAAAGACATTTACTGATCAACTTTGAATAGTCTGGCGTAGCTTGTCGCAGTTGTGTTGATTTTCCAGCAACAGATGGCTTAAGGAGAACAAGTTACCGAAACAAAAAGCTGCTCTGGCTGTTGTATTAACATGATGCAACTCCTAACAGTCGATGATTTATGAATTGAATCAAGACAGTACCAAAATATACCTGGGCTGAAAGTCTGTGTAAGACTTACCTCATGCTTAAGTCATTGGAAAGGCTTTTGCAAGCTCTTGAGATGCTGGTTGCTCCAGCATCTTAACTTCAGGCAGATGTTGGCTCTTCAGGTAAAAATAATGCCTTGTATGTTAAAAATATACTGAATATAAAAATATGCTGCAGCTGAGCATGCAGAATATTAAGAAATCTTTAAATTCCCTCCCCTGAATGTTAATATGGATAGCAGGTTGTCAGCACATCTCCAGAAGGGCTTCATACTATATGTATTTTAGACCCTCTTTAGCTTTGATGAACTGTCCTGTTTCTTCTTCCTTTGTGATACATGGGAGTCGACATTAAGTAAGTTTAAGTGATGATTATGGGCATTAGCTCCATAAACAGCTGGGACTAAGATTGTTCATATTTTAGTCTTTAATATCTCAAATATTTTTCTCTCTAAATGGATTTAGGCTGAGAGTGCAATCTGCTTTTTGTACAGAGGCTGTCAAAATTGTGACAATCTTGAATAAAGTAGCAAGCCTTGAAATAAATTTGTACCATGAGAAATTGGATGAGAAAAAGTTTTGGGGTTTCTTGGCAGATCAAAGCCACTATTCCTTTTTCTTTTCTTTTTTTTTTCTTCCATTAAATATTGAGAATATAAATCTAGAGAGTTTTTTCAAAGCTGTAAATTCTGACATTTAAATAGGTGGAGCTTCTGACCTTACTTCTATGCTCTTTCTATTCCTTATTGTTATGAATCTCTGGAATTGAAGATATTCCTTTTTGCAGAAACCAGACTTGTGATACAAGAAAGGCAACCTAAAGAACGGTTGATGCTTTGTTTGTGTTATCATATCTTATTATATCACAACTCAATATGATTTACCCTTTAGAAACAAGGTACATATTTAAGAGGAGCATTGTGGAGACTAAAACAGTCATTATGCTTTCACTAGAGACTTAATAAATTCAGTCCAGTTATTTGCTTTGTCTAAAATGAAACACTAGAATTTTTGTTCGACTACATTAAATATTTGTACTTCAACTAGGCACAGGAGCCCCTTCTAGAGCAAAATGATCAAAAAAAAAAATCCCCTTATTCAATGCCTCCTGTCTTTGAAGCCCTTTTACCTTTCTCAGTGTCCACTTTAGGAATAATTATAGGCAAGTCCTGTGCTCTGTTTTACCTAAGCACCCTGGAAGCAGCAGGAGAGCACAGAGCATTGGCTGCCTTGGAGAAAGTGTTGTCCTCCAGGCAGCTACCGTATATGATATGAAGAATCTCTTTCTTTGGCTTCATCATTTTTGCCCTGGGCCATGCCAATACGTTCCTAAATAAATCCTATCTTCTGTTATTAATGTACATAAGAGCTACTATCTTGAATATTACAATACTCTCTGAAATGTTTATCAAATATGTTCTGTAAGATGAGTGTTTCTGTTGGTCCATTCTAATGTTTTTCCTTTTAATTGCATCAAGCAAGCATGAGTTTTTCTAGCATAGACAAGAATTTTCTGCGTTGTGTTACTCGTTTTCCATACCTTTGTCGTAGCCTCTATTAATTTTTTTGTAAGTACTGAATAATCATAATCTTTTAAATCGTTTATTCCTTTCTTTAAAGAGAACAAATGGGACCTTCCAAGGAGGAGAGTTAAGTAGATACATGAATATTATAGTGATCTGAAAAATAATCATTTTTATCACTTTCATGTTTTACAAAGAGGAGGATAATTGCTGCTATCTGTTTATATTCTTCAAATGCTATTTGTTGGTATAATTTCAGTTGGCTGTAATATGTTATTTTCAATATCCTTGGATTTTAAGCCTTGGTAGAAAGATGCGATTATTTAACAAATATTAAAAAATACAATTGCCTCTGGAAGATAGATGGTTATGACATATCTCATCTGATTAAATTAGGTGAACTTGTTGCAACTTAAACTGATCTGTTAAAACCAAAAAAGTGAGAGTAAGAGCCAGAGTATTTTACAGTAACAGCAACAGTAATAGTTGTCCTATGATGTTTCCATCTGAATCCTTCAGGATCCTTTTAGACAAGAGTGCAGTGAGCATCTTAATTTTTTTGTGAGTCAGTTATCTTAATTTTATACTGTATTTTATAGTGATTTTTGCTTCTATCAACTTATGTAAACTGCTGCTACCCTCATTTTCTGTGTGTATCTGTTCAAATGTCCCTGCATGGACTTGGTTTTACTGCAGCAGGAAAGGAGGAGGAGGAGTTTAGCCCCAGTGAAATATCAATTTCTTCATGCAGTATATCATGATGTTGTCTGTATTTGTCTATAGTTTCTTGACATTTGTGAATCAGTGCTGATAATGATGCTACTGGTTCTCCTTTGCCTTCCAAGTGCTATCTCATTTTTCTTTTGTAATAACTGAGAAGCATATAGAACTTGGTAAGATTTATAGTTGCTGTTGCAGACATACATATCTTTGTATTTTTCATATTTTCAGTTGTCACTGCAAAGTAGGAATTTATTTTACCTAAAATAATGTTAAATATTCTGTCCTTTTTCATCCCGATTGATTTACATTTTTTTATTTTTTCTGAACCTCAATATTACCTCAGTTTTTACAGTTCAGTTCTTTTTGTTACTCAGTAGCCCCTTTTTAGGAGAATCTAAAATTCCTTACACTTTAATAAGGTAGCCCTTCATGGCTTTGTCCTATTTTGTGTTTTCCTATTGCCAAATGAAACTAGCTGCTTGTAGCCTGGGCATGGGATTTCCTCACATGTGTGTGGCTCAGAAGGACCTTGTTTCCTGTCTGTTAGTGCTGATTTATCATCTTTTAATCCAGCTTTATTTCTGTGGTTGGCCCAGTGGTTATCGTACTGGTACTGATCACAGATGCTGTGATTCCTTCCAGCCTAGACAGAAAACAAGAAAGCACTTTCCCAAGCTGAGGTGCTTATCTTCTTGTAGCTATTGGTCTTTTGAGAGCTATATTATAGTTATACAACCTACATTGCACCTTCTCAAGCAAGGAAGTAACTTGGTGAGCTTTACAGCAAAATAACCCCTTTATTTTGAAAGGGATTTTGAAAATCTTACAACGCAAATGCACAGACTTCTGTACGCCGTGTAAGTATGTCAGAGGGAGCAAGCCTAAAATATGAATTTTCTCTTTCAACTGCTCAGAAAGAAAAGGTAAAATAGAACTGTGAACCAGAAGTTATCACTGTTTTTTTGTGATCCAGATTATTTTGGGTCCAGAACTAACTGTTTTTTTTTCCAGATAGTCTAAATGTATTGCTTCCCTACCAATGTCTGGGCTAACAAAGTTTCAGAGGAATCCTGAAGTTGGAATATACCCTGCAGCAGTTTTGCCAGGGTTGGGATGCCTGGGACTGGTTGCATGTTGTTCACCTTTCTCCATGTGATTGTTTTTTTAGGATGCCAAACATTGATCAATTAGATGAGCTCTTTCTGGGTAAAAAATTGCTTTCCTCTCATTACCAGCGAGTTAAAATAATCAATATTGTATGTGTATAACTTTTTCAGCCAGGTCGACCTGGCTGAATTCTTGTTAAATATTTGAACTGCATTTCTATCCTGTTAATTTTCTAAATGGCCCATGAGCCCAGCACTGTGTGCCCCCCAAGATGACTTTTGGGGGACTTGTGGAGGTACCCGGTGCTGTGTCCAAACTCCATTTGTGGTTCCAGGAAACTGTTTTGTTTGATCTGTCATGATCATCATGCCATCACCTAGGATGCAGGATCAGGTTAGTATTAAAAAAAAAAAATTTTTTTTTAAATTTTTTTGCTCTTTTCGCGTTGTTATTAATGTTTAACCATTG
This sequence comes from Nothocercus julius, assembly GCA_013398735.1. Taxonomy (NCBI): domain Eukaryota; kingdom Metazoa; phylum Chordata; class Aves; order Tinamiformes; family Tinamidae; genus Nothocercus; species Nothocercus julius. The sequence goes on from VZSV01000343.1 coordinate 287,017, forward strand.
CTGTATGCAAGAAACTGGATAGAAGGCTCCTAGCTGACATTCAATCTATGCGTGAGAGCTTCTGGCAGGAGCTTTTCCCTCGGGAATTTATCACCGAGATGCCACAGGACTTGTCTGTATGCTCAGGTTTTCTAAGGAGTAGAAAAGAATCAAAAGGCCTGTGGTCTCCTGTGGGAAAGAGTTATTTAGTTACTCTAATGCTAATTTAGTGCTGATCCTTGTACCAGGTAACAGACTCTGGGGCCCTTTGGGGACACATACCTCTATTCTAACATTCTCTTTTGTAAAAAGGAGCTTGCATTTGTCACCTGTCCTGCAAAAGTGACATATGAGAGGCTGATCAGTGGTGACGGTAATTGGGTTTGTGCCCCTTAGATGGCACTGAAAAGCGGCTCCTTATCAAAACTCTGCCGCAGTTCAATTGCATCCCTTCCTCCGGCTGCCTGCAGGCTGCCATGGGGCAGAGGAAACTGGGGCAATTTTGTCCTTTTGGTAGGAAACAGGCAAGCAAAGACACAAAAGATCTTTTGGGGATTAGAAGCAGAAGCTGCAGGAGGATTGTTTCCTTCACTTAAAAAATAGAAGCTTGTGATCCTTGTATTTTTTCTGATGCTGCAGGACTCTGCAAGCTTATGGCTGGTTCTATAGCTCCCAACACCACCTTCCCCAGGGTTTCACTGCGGGTGTCTGTCTAATGCTTAACCTGGGATAATAAGTCTGCATCTATCATGGTCCCAATGGGCTCTTTGTCAGGCTCATCCCAGCTGTTCCTTGGGTTGTTACGTGATTTGCCAGCAAGCCCTTTCAAATGGTCTCTTGGTTATTTGCTAGCCTTTGTATATATGAGCTATTCCTGAAACGTCGGTTGTGTTCCAGTATATCATAATGTTTACCTGTCACCTAATGCTGACATATGTCAGGATGTCAGGTTTATTCTTTTTTTGTTTATTTTTTTTGTCTTTTTTTTTTTTTTTTTTTTTTTTTTTTTTTTTTTTTTGTTTCAGCTGCTCCAGATTCTCCCCTCTTGTCTCTTGGTAAACAGTTTCAGTGTATTAGCTGACTTTTGCTCTGACATAACACCTTTCTATATATTGCTTTGCAAAAAGAGGTGATAAAAGGTATCTTTATCACCAAGTCAGGCGACTGCAGTTAATAAGAGTGAAATTTGGGTTGTGGTAGATGCTCTAACCTCTGCGTCCTGCTGCCTTCTCCACTGGACCTGTCTGCACTGCTGCTAATGGTCTCTTGCTGCCTTTTCTTATCTTAAGTTGTTTGTAATACTCCTTTGGGGAAATTTATGCTGCAATTGAGGAAAGGGATTCTAGTCTAAGCTTTTTAGTGCTGTCCACTTTTTACTTGCTTACATTTTTATTTTGAGGGTAAGAAAGTCTTTGTGGAGGATTGCCTGCTGTGCTCTCCAAATGGGAACATATGAGCAAGGAGCCCAGTTAGGTAGAGAGAGAAGGCTCAGGTTGGACAGGCTTGTAGGAACCAGCAGGTAGCTGCAGAACTGAAGATTAGCCCCAAAAGTGCTGGATAAACCCAAGGAAGAGTCTACAGTAGCCAAGGGACCTGCTGCTTCCTTAGGGAAAATGAAGGGTATAGCTGGCCAAAGGACTAGACACAAGATTACTGGGGAAGAAATGGTTAAAGAGAAATGGCTTGGAATAGCTGGGAGCTCAGTGCGCGTGTTTTCCTGCAGACCTGAGGAGTTATTCAAGATATATAATATACAAAAAAGTCAAGATATATAATATACAAAAAAGTAGAGGCTTTAGACACATGTTGCACTTGAGATTTTTACTTAGCATAGAGTAAAAAGGGTTCTCCAGCTGATATTTCACCTTGGTGTTAAATACAGAGAAAACTTCCTTCTGACAGAGCCTTAGAATGAAATTAAAATCTGCTTGTATGCAGGGCAATGAACAGAAAATTACAGGATTGTCAGAAATTACATGCTGCTTCAGCCAGCTTGCTCTGCAAGCCTAACAGCATCATGGAAGCAGCATACTTATTTGCTTTCCTGAAGAAGCAAGCAAACAAACAGGGGAATCTGATTGCACTGCATTTTTCCTTACAGATTATTCTATAGTGTGAAAGCATGGAAAATACGGATATTAGAGAGAGAGAGAGATTGAGAAATAGAATATACTTCTAGTGTGTCTTTGAGGATGCTGCCTGCCTGTTTAACCTCTGAGGCCATGTAAGTGTTGATGTTGCTTTCTGTTGGAAGGAAGAAAAGACAACTCTTCTGACACTCACCATAGCTTGATGCTCGTATCTACCTTCCTCTGTGCTTTTCTTGGGACTTGTATCTCACGTTTTCTAGTCAATCATACTCATCGCATTGCTGAAGCTTTGTGCTTTCTGGAGCATTTTTGTCATTTAACCCAATTTGCTGCGTCTCACTGGGTGTGCTAGTATGTATGTGGAAGATGCCACACTCCTTAAGAGGTAAAATAATGATGACTACGTACCTTTTACCATTACCGTGGTATTTTGGGAAGGCTAAAGGAGTAAACCCAAGGCCAGGCTACTAGGCCAGCATCAATGTGTTTGCCCTAGTTAAATGCTTTGGGGAAAGGTAAGCCAGTTAGTAATTCATCTGTCTAAATATTGTGTTAAAAATCCATTTTTGGACATCCCCTTTAAGCATCTTGGTCAACACTCAGTAGTTTAGTTGGGCATGCTATGACTAGGACAATATTTGCTTTGCTTGGGTAAAAAGCAACAGTCCATCCCTACACTGTCAAAGGTTTAGATATATTGAGATCTGTCCTTTTGACAGCATTTGCCTAATTAGGAGCTTGGACAGAGAGTACCTAAAGGTGCTTATGTCTGCAGTGGAACATAACAGCTCAGCTCTGTCTAGCTGTGTCATTAGGAAACTGGGAAAAGTATCCTGAGCCCGTGTGACTTTCATATCACCTGTAATACATGGTCCAACACTCTGCAAGCCTTTTCGTTGCACCTTTAATAGGTGCAATGAAATAATGTGTGCCCTGTCCTCATTATACTTGAACTGTGCTGTAAAACCTTCACTGGGATTGCATGTGTTCTTGTACCAGCAAATTGACGCATCTGCCACACATGCAGTATATTTGGAAATGATTCTGCCTTAATATATTGCAATAGCTCTAATAGTCTTTTGTGCAGGATTGAAATGGGATATGGCTTTCTTTTTATAATGTGTTTTATGTGGAAGTTAAAGCATCATGGAGTGCTGGAAAAAGAGAAACTCTATTGAAGCTCCTCTGACCTTTTCTCAGTGCAAGTTCGTCAAGCTGCTATGAAATATCGGCTTAAATTGTGTTCAAAGGTTCACATTGGTGATTCTGAAAGTGCAAAACTTAACAGCTGTTCTTGGACTGAAAGTGCCTGAAAAATGGGGGTTCTGATCAGTGTAAAATATGGAGCTTTTGCAATTTCAGAGATAAAAATCAGCACGTCCTTTTAGATTAAGTTATATTGCTGTATAAATAAGTCAGGACCATATTGCTTTATGCTTTTTTTTTTTTTTTTTTTTTTTTTGGAGACTGAATGCGGTTATTTGGGCTGTGTTCAGCTTTTGCAAAACCCAGGCAAAATAAAACTCGTTCTTAAGATATAATGGTAATGCAACTAAGTTAGGCTGTGGCGACTGCTAGACAAGATCTCCTATGTTAAAGAATTTGAGAACTTTCTCGAGATGTTACTCTGATCCATCTGGAAGTGTATAGTAGTTCTTTGTGTGGTGCCTTGAATTGAGTTTCAAGACTTTGTCTCTGTTATCAGCTTGTCTGCTTCATTGCTCCATTAAGTAAAGCAGTAACTAATTATGTCCCATAATTTGGACACTCTGCATTTGTAAACTCTTCACATAAGTCTGGAATCAGCTGGGGTTCTGGGTCTGGCATCTCGTTTTGGTGGGGCTAACTCCAGATTACAGGTGAAGTCAGCTGTCAAAATCGCACTGACCATTTTGGATCAAGCCAAAGGCCACAGAGTATCTCAAATGTCCAATGTCTTGCTGCTTAACTAGGTAGGATTTATCTCATAAATCTAGTACCCCAAAGTAATCATTGAGAAGACCTTATTTCTTAGTGCCTTCCCTTTTAAAATCTGTTGGTATGAATTATAACTGGAGCATGATTTGTGGAAGAGCTCAGAACAGAACAAGCTTCCAATACATAGACTTGTGCTTGAGCCATTGCTCTTGAAGGCCCCGTGGTATTTGGCCATGCAGTATTTGACATTTATTTCAGTTTCCAGGAGGAAGGAAGAGCGTGTGATAGAAACTGGCAGGCCAACCAGCATGCTATGAATCTCTAGACATATAGTGCATAAAATTAGATCATTCTGGCTTATAAATCCAATAAGGAGAAACACCTTCAAGATGTTGTAGATCTTGCAAATGGGTATGGTTTTTCAATCTTCATCACTTCTTCCCCCTGTAAGTACGGTACTATGTTTTTGCCAAATTTGTGAACCTTTTCTTACTCCTTTGTGACTTTGCCTTAACTGTAGATATTGCTTAGTTTTTAAAAATGGTTTTATATGGTGCTGTATTTCATTAGTAAAGCTCCCTGTTCCCTTCCCCCGTGCAAAAATTTGTGTAATGGGAGATTGATTCTGCTCTCTAGGGCTGGCAATAGAGACCATCTGCACGCTATCACTATTAAATTTGGGAATTCCTCTGAAGCCTTGACATGGAAAATGGGCAGACCTTAATGCTTAGGTTGAGCTTTGAAAGATCATCTGATCTCCCTGGAGTTTGAGCCTCCCTCCTGAAGTCTATCTCTAAGTGCTGTGGATACACTGTCTCGTTGCTCAGCGAGGAACTGCGCTTGCAAGAGTTTGTCTTTTGATGACATGAATTGGCCAAATCTTCAAAGCACTAAGATAACAAAAGAGCTTTTCTGACAGCGAAGTGAGTTTCTTCCATGGTGGAATTTTTTTGTTTGCATGCTTAAGCCTATAGTCTTCTCCAAACTCCTGAATCAGTTTCTCTTTCTTTTCTAGAAATAGACTGAATTGAGTTTGGTGGCTTGTCACCACCCTTGTACCCCAAATTTGGTCACATGTCCTTGTGCACATTGCTTACAAACAACTTTGTTTCTCAACATGACTTTTAAGCATATGGAAAATGAGACAGTAATGGATCCAAAAATGAATAATTGGGTTTTCAAAAGAACTCCCCAGAACTGCAGCTGAGCATGCCAACACATCAGTTGGATCTCCATTTTATTAAAAGACCTCATGTAATAAAAAATGCATTTATAGAAGATGCCTTCTGAAATTTTCATATATGTTAATACTTCTAGTATTTTCTGTATTGACAGGTACAACATGGCAATTCAGGGTAAAAAAAACCCTTGATGCTGTGACTCTTATTACAAATTATGTAGTAGCTATTTTTGGTATTAACACAATGGTTGTCATATTCCTTACTAACCTGACACATCCTTGCAGCTCCAACACTTGAAAAGAGGAGGAAAATAAAGTACAAAATGCAGAGAAAATAATAGTTTGCTTCCAGTGACTCCTGAATTTTCAGATGTTTGACCTAGTTCCCAATCTGCTTGCTCAATGGAGTCTTTAACTTTGGGAAGCTTCCTAGAAGGCTCTGATGTCTTTGCTTTAAGCCTCAGTTTTCAAAAGTCTCTTCTTTCTGACTTCCTCTTTTTCTTTTGCCTTCTTGTTTTCTTTTTTTTTAGTATCGTATTCAGAAAGCAATAAAAACAAATGTCTTTCCTTCCCTCCTCCTAACATTTGTTGTATAGGCACTTAAGATATATGTGCAAATATTTTATACTGTGCTAGCAAGAGCTCTGCTTAGTCTCCTTACTGTTCCTTTTCCTACGCTTACAGAGAACAAACGCAGTGTTTCCCTCTGCAAGACTACCTATTATGCATCCTGATTTGGCCAAAAGTAAACATTTTTACTGCTGCAATTTAGAATTTCCTCAGCACTGCTCAGTGAACTTATCTCATGGAAATTCAAATAGGTGCCATTAGTGCTTTTTTTTTATAAAGTAGTGAGGCAGAACAAAGAATCAGAGATAAAGTACCTTTTTGTTGAGAGAAGAAAAGTAATGGGAAGTATATATACAAATGCTCTAAATTAGCTATTACCATTCAGGGGAGGGATCTTGGAATTGCTGCTGATCGCTTTCTGAGAATGCCAGCTCACTCTTCAGCTGTGGTCGGAGACAAGCAGAATACGAGATCTCCTAAGAAAAGCATCCGGAACAAAATGAAAAACAGGATTAGGCCATTACATAAATCTGTGCATTTCTGATGTCTTGAGCACTGGACCTGTTTCTGGTGAGTTTAGCCCCAAAATTTGTGTTTGCTTCAATACAAGAGGAGGCTTGGTACCCTGGAATTCCTTGGAGCTGTAGAATTGTGCGCATTATATGTATTCCAGGGCATATGTTCTTCAGGATGCCTATCCTGTAAATACCTGGCAGCCAAAGGGCTTGTGTTCATATAAATGAAAATCTCAATGTGTGAGTATCTGATGTTAAAGTGTAACCCAAGTCCCACATTTATGCACTGGGTTTATTCACGTAATTGAGCGCACAGTATGAAAAGGAAAAAAAAAAATGGCCGTTTACATAACCCTGATAAAAGATTTCAATTTTTTTACTTGGCTTCTGTATTTGTTATTGCATGGTGCTAGAAATGTAAGAAGGGAGAGTTAAACAGTGCTGTGTGAAGACAAAAACTAAAATTGTCAAATGACCTGAATACTAGAAAGGGGTAGATGACTGAAATTTAATAGCAAGTTCTTCTGCCCCAGCTATTTTAAAAAGGCAGTTTCAACTCAGTGCACTTTATAGCTTAAGTTTTTGTATGTTAAATTGAAATAAAAGGAGTAAAAAAAATAAGCTAGTAATTGGCTTATGAGATGTTTTGGGTCCTATGAATATTTCTGGGAAAACTTAAGTCTTCTCTTACATTTTGTCATCCAGGATTCTTTCTGTTTCTGCCCATGGATAATAGTGGAGCTTATGGGATTCTTACTAGCAGGTGCTAATTTGATGTTAACTTTTTGGCAAGAAACAGGGAGGCCTTTATGTACTGGAAATGGAAGATAGACTTTCGTAAGTGTCTCTGCTTCCTGCCCCTTGTCAAGAGCAAAAAAGGAAGGGTGGCATTTTCCATAGGTGATGTGCAGGTTGTAAAGACCCAACTGTTAAGTCAAGTGCTGACCTTCCAAATCCTATCAGCGTATAGGGGATGTTATTCCCCATAAGTGCACAGTGACTAGTTTTAGTCCATTTTCTTCTAGGGCTTTCTGGGTTATACTAGACATCTTAAAATTGAGTACATAATTAAGATTACACTGTTTTTGTTCACCTTTTTCTGTAGATGAATACAAAGACTTCACTGTGGAGGGGAAGATTTAACTACACCAGCTAATAATTAAAATTTTTGAGGAACAGGAAATTTGTCAGATCGATCTCGGTGATTCTCTCTCTAAATGGCAGTTCAGGAATATGAATCTAATTATTTCATTGCATGTGTTCCTAGACAATTCTATATGTAGGCAGACTAGTTTATTACAATATATTAAAAACTAAATAAAAATAATAAACAAGGATTACATCAGCCATACCTTTTGCAAACTCAGTTGTAAACAGGCAAGTGCCCTTTTGGTTCGAGGAAACCAGAAGAAATACTTGTTTGTTATTCAAAAGGAGATTTGAGAGATTTTCTTCAGTTAGGCAAATACATGCACAATCAGAATGTTATAATCAAATTAAACCTGCTATTTCATAGTAATTAGCAAAGAGCAGCATATATCTACTCTTTCAGAACATGGTCTAAATAATTTGGTGTTTAACACCAGAAACTGTTCACTGTCTAAGAAATAGATGTCCTATTTCTTAATCTTTTCAGCTGCTGTGAAGTACGAAGTCACTGTGTTGTTATTTCGCAGGAAGAAGTGGGGCTTTGCTCCTCTGTCCTGCTCTTTTGTCCTGTTCCCTTACAGAATTAGGCAGGGTGAGCTTGGATAAAAGAAGCTCCGAGCAGGCGTGGATGAACGTGGGTTTGTTTCTGTAATTCTCGTGAGTGGGGAAAATGCACATTTTTCGGGGGTGTCCAGATTCACAATTAGTTGCTGTCTCTCTCTTACTGGTTTAACATCTTTGTGCTGCATTTTTCCTGCATGGGCCTTATTTGATGTGTGCAGCATGTTTCTAATTGTCCTGGTTTTAGGGGAGGAAGTTCTTAATGTGTGTTCAGAATAATGCTGAAATCCACTAATTCCAAAATCCTTCCTAAATTCAAGTTTTTCATCTCTCAAAATAGATTTTTAAGGCCTTAATTATTAAAGAGACATTTGAAGCCTAATGCCATCCAACAAGTTATTGCGTCGTCCTTTTTAGAAGGTTTTTTAAAAGTATTTGTAGAGAAGACTTGTTTAACTGTTGCCAGATATCTAATTAATCAGTGAATGAATTTTATCTGAGTATATTTCCCTACTAAAAACAAACTGTATCAAAAGTACCTTTCTAGTATTATAAACCTGAAATTCATTACGCGCTATTGAGTTGTATGAGGAAGAACCAACTTGATATTACAATTTTGTTTTGAATTTTTGATAAATGGTTCTTGCTTTATTGTTGCTTGCTATATGCTTTCAATCTGAGGTTTCAATTTTCTGTTATATGTTTTAGAAAAAGTGTAATCCTGACAACCCAAACAGAAGAGCTGAAATGCCCTAGCAATTGTGTAATGTCACTGAAGAATGTGTTTACAATAAGGACATAGAATATAAGCATGAACTATCTTGCTCTGCTATCATGGATAGAAAAAGTGTGTATTGTAAATATTCATTTAAAAATGTAGACATTTGTAACCTGCAACTTTAAGAATATTGAAGTGGGGTTTTTTTATTGTTATTGTTTTGGTTTGTTTTTTTTTTAGTACTGACATTTCTCCTAGTTCTAATCCTCAGAACTGTCTGGGAACTTTTACAAACATCGTATTTCATGAACATCTGAAAGAGGAGGAGAAATATGGTTGTTCTTTAATCTGTCTTTATAAATACATGGCAAATCCTCTTTGCACACGTTGTTTCAAATTATATTTATGTGGTTGTTTATATTATGCTTCTGCAATACTGTGTGAATTAATACACAATGTACTGGTTCAGGCAGATAAAATCCTTGTACAGAACCCCCTTTCACTACTTCTACTAGGGGCTTCTAGCTCAGTTTAATCCCAAATGGGGATATGAAAGATGTGGCAGAAATTTGGGGGCTTGGAGCTGCTGAATTTGAGATGCCCTTTACCCTGGTATCAGCAAGTTATGGGTTCAGGATGGAGCAGCTGGGATGGTGCTTTTTTGAGGTGGGCAGGAGCACAAACTGTTGTCACCTGCAGGTGCTTAAGTTCATTAGCAGGAAGAGCTAACTCTGTCTTGAAGAAAGCCAAAGGTCTGGTTAAATTTTAAGTAGCTTCTTAGGATCAATTATCCTGCTTGTGCTTGGAGGTGCAGGTGCAGCTTAGAGAGCTGTTAAGAGCAGCATGGCTTTTAATGGTGACTTCTCCCTTGGCAGAGGCAAAGGTGAGTTGTGTTGCCTTGCAGATTGCACAGGGTTGTATTTTTGTGTTGTGTTTTTTGCCTTTTTTTTTTTTTCTTCCCCATAGTACAAAATGTTCTTCTGTAATTTGGCAGATACGCAATGAACCACCTACTTGAAACTATTTTCTGGCTAATTAAGTTATCTTTTTATGTGATTTTTTTTTTTTTTTTTTAAATGTCTGTGAGGCTGTGTAGTATGGAAGCACCCTGTTGGATAGCTCATGAGTACCCTAATCAGCAAGGCAGACTTGTTTTTGTTAAGTTGTGTGCAAATGAAGGAGAGCGAGCTGGAATATTTAAGCTCTGGGCACATCATTGTGGACTGTAACTGAGAAGAAACATCAGTGTCCCCAGTACCACAGCCCTCTCAGAGGGGATTTTTGTTCAAATTCGTGTGATTTTTTTTTTTTTTTTTTGGTGTCCTGAAACAAGAGGCTAAGCAGGGGCTTCCAAGGGTCAGCTTTGGCAAATGGAAGTTTTCTGCAGGAGTTTTGCTTTAAAGGTCTTAGTTCTTCCAAAGTGAAGCCTTGCTTGGTGCATGCCTAGGGTGCACCCCCTGCTAATTTATGTCATGGTTCAACAGAACTGTAGTTTGAAAGCAAAGACTACCAAGGGGGTCTTTTTAAAGTAAAAAGACCAGTTTCTTATCAGTGACTTTTCCAGGGCTTCTGAGGGCAGGTGGGTAAAGGCTGAGAAATTTTGTAGGAATTGCTTCCTAAGCCATCTCAGTTCAGGGCTGAATTTGAGCAACATGGTGTTCTTGGGGACACTGGAGAAGTTCAAGAGCGCTTTGGAAAATTCTGGAAGGCAGAAGGGAAAAATACTAGGTATAAATGCATTGTTTGCTGGGTTTGGTTGGGACTTGGGGCTGGGAAGCAAACATGGTGATCCAAACCTTCCAAGGTGAAATGGGATTTCATCTGTGCTCTCTGCTTGCTCTCCATTCTCTCTGCTTGCAGGAAAGAAAAATCAAGGAAAATGTAAAGTGGCAGTTTAATACTAGAGTTTTTAGTTTTTCACAGCAGAAGATGGATATTCTTTGACTTAATATAATCTTAAAATGTGAGGATTTCGGAGTAGTGCTGAATACTAAACGATGTTACAGAATGTTCTCATTTTGTTACAGAGGAAAACAAAGGCACAGCAGAACTGATTATTTCTCTGGGTTTTCACCAAAACAAAGCATGGAGTTAATTGGCAATAACCAGCTTTCCTGCAGGAAAGAAACACTAAATTTTGAAAATAACATTTAAAGACTGTATAAATTGTCTGTGAGGAAAGTGTGATGTTGCACTTTGCGTGCTCTTTGAAAATCGTGCCTGTTTCTTGAAATGGGATAGCAGGGAGCAGGTTAAGGGAATGAGTGTTGGTTCAGGGTGTTGCATCCTATGATATTGTTCATCTTAGTTATCTGCCAGTAGTTTTTGTATGTTGGTCTCTGATTGCTCTCTGGGTAGACAGTGTTTCTGCCTGTTCAGCGTAGAGATTTCAGTGCACTGAACCGGAGAGAAAATGTCTTTTCACAATCTCCTTTTGAGTTTAAACAAAACGTATGCCTGCCTCCCACCCCCTCTTCCCAATATCGTGACCACCAAGTGGTCTGATGGGCGATACCTTGTGAGGGAGAAGGAATCCAAGGAACTCACTGCTGACGGCGTCTTAAGGAATTTTCCATTTGCCATGAAAGTTTTCTGTAGCCTGACAGCAAATCAATGCTTTCTCATTCTTATTAGGAGTGTAGCAACATCGACGGGCACGTCTGCACCAGGGAAAACGCCTTCCGCAATTCCTGTCGTTGCAGCCGTGCAGCTGCTAAGGGAATTTGGGATTCCTCATGCAGAGGAGGTTCCCTTCGTCCTTCTTGAGACAGCAGCATCTTGTATACTAACAAATATAAATTAGAAGTGTGTGTGTGGGGGGAAATAAAGGCAGGTTTCACTTTTGCAACCCTACTACATAAGGGAAGCTCCTAGTAATTGTAGGAAGAAGGGAAAAAAAATTCAGAGCCAGGTAGCTCACCAGGTTTTAACTGATGCTTCACTAGAACAAAATGTTGCAGAAGAATCAAGTGCAGCAAATCTGTCGGTGTGGCAGTAGCTGGAGTCATTGCACGAAAGCAAAACATGGCCCATTTGCCTAGAAGGCTCTTTGGGGTCCTATGGTATGAATGGGGCACTAAAAGTATAAAATGTTGTTATAGTTGTTACAGATTCAGCTGAGCGTGTGTTTAAGCAAGTGGCTGTAACAGCTGAGCTGTGGCTTCTTTAAAGGGTGTGATTTTTTGGGTGGCGTCCTCTCTCGTGTTTACATTGTGTTTATGTTCATTACTGTTGATAATGGCCCATGTGAAGGTTAGTCTTCATAGTAGATTTTTCTCTGTGGTGCTGTCCTTCATGGGCTTTTTGTTGTAGCCTCCTCTTCTATCATTTTTACCTGCTTTTGGACCCAAATAATCTCCTGTCCCCACGTGTACTGGCTCCTGTGATTGAAGCAGTCCCATGGGCGCCTCCTCCACCCAACTTCGTGTTCAGCCATTGTAGCAACCCACTGTTAGCTTGGTTTTTGGATTTGGGCTCATCAGGCTGCAAAGCCTGCTCACCTGGTTGTCTTTTTTTAATCTTGCAGAGCATGATGAGTGTGGCAGCAGTGAGCAGAGCTGCGATGACAACGCGATCTGCACCAACACTGTCAGGGGCCACAGCTGCACCTGCAAGCCGGGCTACGTGGGCAACGGCACCGTCTGCCGAGGTGGGTCTGTTGTGCCGGGAATGCCGCGAGAGCTGCCGACTCTATTAATGTTTTCTGACAGTTCCCTGCGTTCCAGGAACTTGGGATGGCTGGATCCTGTGGGTGATTCACCATCCTGTTCATCACCTAGAAGTTGTAGTGTGCACCAAGACGATGGGGATTGATTTGTGGGTGACCTCATGGCAGAAAGGAAGTATTTTGGGAATGCCAGCAGAGAAAGTCTTTCTGCTTTTTTTCAGTGAATAACTGTCATTTCAGTTGATTTCATTCAGTTTTTAGGTGATGCTTGTTGTGTTGTGAACCTGGGGATAGTATGTGTTACCACCTTTAGCTTTTACAGCTTAATTAGGTACCTTTGAAATTAGGATTACTGCCTTTGCTAACACCAAGTGACTGTGCTTTAACTAGTTGGATCAGGATAGGGATTTTCTTCCTTTTTATCATTAACTATAAAGGTGTGTTTGGTAGACTTCACTGTAATGTACACAAGAAACACCTGGATTCAGCTTTGAGAAGCTTTTTTTCTTTCTGTGGAGAAAGAGAAGCAAAGATACTTTATATATAAAGACACAGGATAGTCTGTATTTATTTTTTTGAACTTGCTTGCTGAGGACTGACTGCATCATAGAAGTGCTGCTTATTTGTATCTCTTCTGCAATTTAATTAGTTTCATAAAATGTTGCTTTTTGCCTTTTCTGGAGTTGCATAATAAATTAGAGTGTGGACAAATGCTGTTCTGGGGGAGTCTCAGTGAATAGCGTGGCTATTTGGCACCACTGGTTTTGTTTTCTGAGGGTGGTAGATGAACCCTTAACCCTATTTCTCAGAAACAGGGATGATCTGAGTAGTTAATTTATGCCCTTTCTTGGTTGGCATGCCTAAAACTTGGTGCAAAGTGCTCAAAACTCACTGCTGGTTTGAGGAGTATCCTTCAACACTGTCATAAAGTCTTTAATAATAATTTACTTTCTTGTATTTACATTTTAGAAGGTAAGATATGTGCATTTAAATGAAACTGCATGGTGCCGTATTGCTAAATGTAATGAAGTTAGTCTGGCAGGAATTTGTGAAGTTTGCATTTTTGAGGGAAGTGTGGAGAAATGAAAAGAGCAGATATAATCTGGATATGAATATTGTGATTGCTTTGGCTTAGAGATAAAAACAAAACAAAATCAAATGTGAAGACAAAAGCAAATATTGGGGCAGGGGAAAGCCTGTAGAATCAGGCTGTCACATTTCTCAAGTAAAATACAGAATCAGGCTGTCACATTTCTCAAGTAAAATACATTTCATGCCTAAGAAATTGTCTGCTTTATCATGAGTGTAGTAGACTAGACTCTGTAATTAAGGGCTAGATTGTTTCAGACTGGATGTGGAAACCGCTAGAAAAGAAAGCGGTGGAAAAGGAAGCAGATCAAGACCAAATATGCTTCTCTCCTAAAATAAATACTGCTGTACTTTAAGTGACATAAAAATAGAAAGAAAAGCGGAGATGAAAACAAAATATTAAGTACAAAAGTACCAAGAAAGGCACTGAGACAGTGGGAAGAAAAAAAAAAAAAAAAAAGAAAAAGACTTCAATGAGATTTATTTTCTATGGGTGTAATCCTGTCCTCAATTTCATTCTAAAAAGCAGACCAGAGCAATGGTGAGATTTGGGGGGACAGACAGGAAAAGGTGGTGGCTGGGGTGAAATGGGATGAGAGGGGATTTTAAGACTGTGTTATCACAGAGAGGAGGTTTGACAGAGTACTGGGCCCAGAATCAGATAAATGGTATCATAGAGTTTTTCAGAAAATGAGAACTAAAATAGGAAAGACTTGGCTGGAAGAAATTGTAGCGTTAAAGGCAGAGGGGTAACAGGTTGAATAGAGAGAGATTCAGAATTTACAGATGTGTTGAGTTCTTTTCTATGGAGAAAAAAACACTGAAGAGCAAGTATGATACAAAAGATAGCAGAAGCTATAGGTGGCTGACAGCAAGCTTGTGCCATGTCATTTTACTGGAATCCCATAAATATGCTGTAGAGTTAGCAGATTAAGCTGAAGTTAGGGCCCCGGTGCATTTTTGCTGTCATTACAGGGAGAGGATTTACTAGTGTCAAGCTGGAGCAGAATGGAAAAGGGATAAAAGTTGGTTTAGGAAGTTATAGGTAGGAGAGAGATGTGGAGGTCTTGCTGGTGGGACATGACGCTTTGTAGCTTGGGCTTGCCCAAAGGGACCTTGCAGGAAGGTCCTCAGGCTGCTCTGTCTCCTCTTGGTCTGGGTACTCTTGCACTGATCTGGGGTGAAAGCCTTGGCTTGAATGGAGGCTACGACGCCAACGAGCTTCCCAAGATCCTTGATGGCATATAGGATTGCATGCCTAAAATAAAATCCTGCCCCAGATTTTGTGGGGGTTGTGGATCTGGCTCTGCAGTATGACTAAAGTACAAGTTGCCATCAATGATTTCTTGTGATCAGCTGTATTCTCGGTTTATACCTCTTGATATTCCTCTTGTGAATATTGGCTTTATGTGCTTAAATTCTGCTCACAGGCATCCCTACAGTTAGCTTAGTGTTAGCTGGGAGAGTAAAAACTAAAACAAATAAATAAAAAAAATGAAAAGTCCTTAAATATTCTGAGACTTAAAACAGGAGCCTGTCTCCTGAAACAGATATTTGTAAAACCATTTTTCATGTATCTCACTAAGGCATAGCAAAATGAAGACTATCCCTTAGATAAATGCAAACATTTTTCATTGTACTCGTATTTTGCTTGTGTCACCTCTCTAACAAGTACATTCACTTAATGCCTCCTTTAATGGCTTCTGCGGAGATGGAGATTTATTAGGATGACTAAATGAGCTGGATATAGTTACAGTCATAAACTTTAAAACAAATGTGAGCAATGCGACTGGTGCCTGGGCAGAGATGCATTGTGTATTGTGAAATAAAAATCAAAACAGTGTATATGGTAATTAGTATTCAGCTCATAGAACAGCTTATTTCTGCCAGAGTATGGGATTTTTCTTCTATTATATTGATCTCAGCATTTCATAGGAGATGGTTAAGGTGTTGCAGTCCAAGGCATGGTGATGTCTTAAAGAAAGCCATTATTTTTAAGTGGAAAAAGGAATCAGTTATTTCTTTTAGTGTAATATGGAAGTCCAGATGAGTTTCCTAATGGTACTCTCGTTCTTCACATATTTGCCTTGAATGTGTTTTCCAGACTGTGGTCATTACTGACTGACTGGTCCCTTCACAAAATTCTTGCTGGGACCCTGGAAAAAGTAGCTGGGACCCTGGAAAAAGTAGCTGATTTTCTAACAGATACTGCCACCTTTTACAAAATAGCAGGAATAAACCATATGGAGCCTTTACTCATCATACTTTCAAAACACTGAGTACCCAGATCATGCTACAGGCTTGAAAATTACTTTTCTCTGATATAAATCAATGTCAACTTCTTTTATATTGTTTTAATCACCAATTGTAATTGTGTGGTCATGTTGTTTTGACAAATGTCAGTCTGAGAGCTTTCCATAGTTGCACTTTTTTGCTTACTTCCAAAATGGTTATTTTTTAGTAATGTGCTGCTTAGTATGGCATGTTTCATAGCTTGAAATAAGTGTCCATGAAAACTCTTGTACCTTCATATGTATAGGCTAATATATGATAATGATGGTGCACTAAGATGAGTTGGGAAAGAAATTTTTATCCTCCTTTAATAAAAAAATAAAAACTCAGGAATAATAAGATCTGAAGAAAAATGCATCTCGGTGGTTATTTCTGTGCCGGGTTGTCTGTATCTGTATTGTTACCAGTGGAGGAAGGTAGATGAATTTTCCAAATGCCTGCAATATAAGACAGATGTGCTGATAACTTGATATAAAAGCATATCGTAGCAGCGTTAGGCGTCTGTTGGAGGTGGAGTTGAAAGCCTTATGAAGAGCTGGAGTGCATTGTGGATAGTGTATAGGCCACCATAAGAGTGCAAAGGAAGGAGCAAATCCTTCCCCTCGGCTCCTGCTCTCTCTAGTTGCAGGGCTTTGAGTGCCTGGTATGTTTTGTCACGGCCTTGGTTGCTGCTGGGGAGTGTTTTGTTGTAATATTGATGAGTCTCGTGAAAGAATGTGGAAGATTTGAATCACTTTGAGTTTTTGATCTCTGTTCACCTGCTACTACTTTGAGCTTTGTATAATGGTATGTACCTAATGCATAGTGAATGAATAGGTGCATGTGTGTGCTGCTTGGCGTACGTGCAAGACACTGTGGCAAGCGTTAAGGCACACGTTTGGATAGAACATTTTAGATATGATTTATTAAGTAACATAAGCTCTGTGCAGATGGACAGTAGTGAAATATGAGAGTTCTTGTAAAGCTATTGCTGTAAAACTAGCTCGGTCGGACTCGGCGTCGAGGCAATATGATTCAAGCTGTGGATTGTTCTACAGTCTTAAATCCGTTGCGCTAATACAATCAAAAACATGGCGTTTTAATCTCTGAATCCAAGAATCTCTGTATTTTATGTTCACGGTTAGAATGCTATCAGGTTTTATACACTCGCTCTAGTTGTAATGCTTGTGTATTGGTTTTCAGGCTTTCTAATCCCCTTTTGTAAGTGATTTGCTGCATGCTTGTTAAGCTCCTTCTAATGTTCTGGGCTTGGTTTTGGACTGTATTGCTTTAGTGAATATTGATGGAATTAAGATGATTTAAGCTATTTTTTCTTCCTTACCCTTAGATCATCATGATCTAGCCTCAGTACTGTGAAGCACTGAAATTCAGGAGCAATTATTTTTGTGTTAAGAGTCAAGCTATACATATCTGTGCATTATGCTGTCCGACTTGACAGCCTTGACAATGGTGATTAGATCCTGTTCTGTGTGAAAAATTGTTCAAGGTGATTTAGTAATGCGCATGAGTTGTGGAAAAAATATGATTTAAAGATCATGATTAATGCAGCTTGTCAGAATTGGGAACCTCATCTCTTGGGTGACAGAGGTTATCCAACTGCTCTGGATATACAGCCAATGCAAGAAAGTGTAGCTCTGATTAATGTTCACTGATGAAGTGCTCCTGTTGAGAGCAACTTTTGTATCTGCAGAAAAGGAAGCAAAAAGTTATGTGCAAGCGAATTAACATGATCTTGCAGGTTTTTCTTGTATAACTAAGTTTCTTGTGTAACTAAGTTTGAGTTGGACACACCTGCTCTGTTCATGAGCGATCAAACTCTATTCGTGGTTCACATTGTGGGTTTCAAGACCCGCTTGTTGACTCAGTTGCTTGTTGTCTCCTGCTCTTCTGCTTTACGTTTGTCTTTCAGAATCAACAGGTCCTCTTTGGATCAAGGTTCTATAAAAATGTGTGAGAAAGAGGAACTATAGGAAGTTAACAGGAACGTTCCTTGTGATTACCTGGGTAGTCCTGGGTATAGGGAAATCATATTTGATGTCTGAGCTGTTTTTGACCCAATAACATTTTAGGTTGACAGTGTAAGAACGTGCACTTTCTTTTTTCCTCTTTTATGTATTGTATTCAGTGATAAAGTTTCCTAGCTGAAATCAGAGCATTACAATTTAGCTTCTGGGGCTATTTCAGTATTCAGTGTTTTCTTTTAAATGCATGCTTCATAAAAGCAAAAACATAAAGGTTTTACTTTAATGCCTACTTTATTTATTTATTTATTTGCTCCATTCTTTTCAAGGCCATTTCCATGGGTAACTACTAGTGCAGCAGGTATAGCCTCTTGCAGATCTGTGTTGCAGAGTAGCTCAATCCAGAGCCCCCTGAAGTCAAGAAGCTTTCTAATGATGCTACAACAGTTCATACATACAAATGCTGTCCAAATTAATTTTTTTATTTCTCTTGTCAGTATAAAACCCTGAAATTTGAACAAAAACGATGACTAAATCTCCAAATGTGCCACAAACTCATTTGTTGCTTCTGACAGCTCTACACTTTATGGGCAGCCTCCTACAGTACTGGATGCTTTAAATCCGTAATCCTTGTGATGCCTGCAGCACAGCTTGTTTCTACCTGTGACGGCGCTGGCTGACCCTGGGCACTTGCCTTGCAGCTATTTACGACACAGGACTTGATGTTTCTCGTGGCAGATGGGGGGAAAAAAATCAGGAGGAGCGTCTTGAAATATCTCCGGCCAAAAGCTGTTGCAGAGCGGGCTTGACCCCCACGTGGTTGCAGTGCTGAGCCCCATGTCCCTTGTGAAATCTGTTTGTGCCGTGCAAGTATTTTGAGACTAATGTGCATGGAAGAGATGTGCTAAAAGGCCTAAGGATACCACAAATATGAATTCCTTTCAGTTGTGTGTAAACAGTAGTGAAACAATATTAAAAACTGTGTATAAATATCTCACCTAAGAGTAAAATAAGGGCGTTGCAGTTGCACTTTTTGGCAAGAGTAGCAGCATTGCGCAGGCAAACCCATGCGCAAGGGGGTACTTTGTCACACAGCACTAAGCATGTAGGTATTGCTAACTTAGTTTGCATTAGCTACATTGCTTGGTTTTCTAGCTTTTATTTGCTGAGTGTTGGGAATGGCAAATCTGGAAGCTATGTAGGATCCTCGATGGCACAATTTGCATACTACTAGCCAGAAAAAAATCCCCAATTTGCAACTGTTTCACAGTGGTGCTGGTGCTTGAGCCTCTGTGGCGTGCTGAAAAGTGGTGGCACCCTTGGGTGTGCACAGAGGTTTTTATTGAAAACCTTCAACAATAAAAATAAAAAATATGGCTCTGCTAAACGAGCATATGCTAAGTACGAGACTAATGGCAAACTTAAGCAGTATTCTCCGAGTGGTACCTGAAAGAAATGTTGCAGTGAGAAGGAAGCTATTCCAGATCCCACTTACAGTCTTCAAAGCACCATTTGCCTTTTTTAATCATCAAAATGAGTTACTGGGACACAAGCTTCAATGAGGATCTGATTTTGAGTCACTTAGAGTGCATTGAATATAGAGAGAATTAGAAGATGAAGTAAACCGAGAAAGGATGGGAGTTGAAGGGGGTCCTGCTTTCCAGCATGAGTTGAAATTCAGTCATGCAAGAGTAAAAACGAAGAATTTTTATGTTATTAAAAAGTAGGAGTCTGTCTTTATGTATTCTTCAAGGTACAAAGCTGTATGACCTGCGTTGTTCAGCTAATAAATACCCAAGCATCTAAATGTGTCACCTTTATGGTGCTTGCAGCTTGCTTTTGCTTTTTTTGTCCTGTGTTTTTTTTTTCTTTCTTTTTTCCAGCTGTGGATTTAAAGAGGAGGATTGTCAGGCTGGATTTTTTTTAAGCTGAACTTCAAAAAATAGATATTTACTTCCAAGCTAGATGCTATGCAGGCACCATCAGTCAAAGCTTGAAATTTTGGAATGATGTAAAATTTACAAATGTATCTTTGCCTTAAAAAATGCAGAGTTAAAGCAATGCATGTCCATACCTTTTGTGTACATCCATGATCCATCATTGTAGCTGGGATAGAATAAAATGGCAGTTGGACACAGAGCTGCTGGGCCACTTGCAGAGCTGGAGTGGGCAATATCCCTTCCCCATGTTAATTATGGCAGTTTGCGGGTGCTCATTAATTTGCCACTTTTATTATTGAGCTACATGGTTGTGCTGTTTTCCTGACACCTCTTATTTTCTCCTTTTGACCAGACCAAGGGAAGCAGTAGTTGCCTGGCATTGCCATGATGTATGTTATTTCCCAACAAAAGATAGAGGTAATCAAATCAGTCCTGTGTATTCCCTAAGCCTTAGGAGACAGGCGAATGAGAAAAACTTTAAAATGTTTTTTAAGATCTGGCTGAACAAGGTACATGTCTAACTCAAAGTAAGCTATTGACTCCAATGAAACTACCCACATTATTATTTTTTATTTCATATTGAGTGTGTGTGGCTAGATTTATATCACACATTAAACGGTAAGCATTCATAGCCAAAGAATTCATCAGATTTGAAGCAAGCGTAACAAGCAAGTGTTTGAATGGACAAATCCACCTATCCCTTATCCTTGAATCCTTCTCAAATGGAATAAGCAGGTACTTTAATAGCGATGGTCACGTCAAGCACTATGTTATAAGAAGAATCAATTCCTGTATTAAATTAAATTGAATTAAATGGAAATTTAATGCAGTGTTAGGCCAAAGATAAGATGCCAAAAATGATTTTCAGTGATCTTGGAGGGAAGTGGCTGGAGCCAAAATAAAAACGGGTGGGAATCCTTAGGTGGTTGCTAATGATCATTAGCCAAATGACCCTGCCTGTTGTTTGTTCTTCTGTGGCTGCAAAAGTAGAGGATTCAAGGATTGCTCAAATGGCCAGGTCTGATATATGGAGCATTTGGACCTTTTGTCCAAATGTCCATGAATGTCTCCTGTCTTGTAGCTTCTGATCTAACTTCTCCCTGAGGGAGTTGAGCCTGTTCACACTTGCTGTCCTCCTGGTTCTGCTTCCTGGGCATCGAGCTGGCACCTTCTCTCTTGCTTCCCTTTCCACAGTGTTTTTTTGTGGAAGCAATGGAGCTGTGGGCTCCAGACCTTCAGGAATGAGGGAAGTTGCCTTTGTTCCCCTTGTTCCTGCGCTTGTGGACAGGAGGGTTGTGAGTCCCAAGACTCTATGAGGGCTGCAGGAGATGAGCTGAGGAGGAGGAGCTGTGCTATGTGGGATTTCTAGAGGTAGTTATCTAAATTTTATACCCACTGTGTCCAAGGCACACAGGTGCTCTTTTGGATCTTCCCCTTTGTGTTTTTGCTGTGCATATTGTTCCGTATTCACATTCCTGTTGGACTGAGTGTCTACAGAGTAATGCCTAGCGATACAGTAAATTACACCTAATGCATGAAATTGAGTGCATGAAAACAAGTTTAATTAACTGACACTGATAAAGGTGGGTGATACGCATTTGTAAATAGTATTTTGTGTGTGTGCACGCATGCTGAGTGCTTAAAAGTGACGGTTGTGCATTAAACAGAAGCATAATACACATCCTGAAAAATAATTTCAGGTGTTTTTATTATGTGTTTCTAAGCTGTGTAATTTTTATATAGGCTTCAAAATCTTAGTTTCTAATGCTGTGTGCTGGGAGTCAGGGAGAAATATGCTGGCCTTGAGCGCAAATAAACTGCGCTGCAGACTGTGACTGAGCTTCTCGTAAGCAAACCTAGAGTATTGTGTTTGGATCTAAATACTGTATTTTTAATCCTTAAACTTTAATATTCTTTCTCATGTTGTGATCATGATAAGCCCTGCAAACTGTCTGCTAGGTCACAGCAGACAGGTCCTGTTGGGATTCCAGGTTGGAATATGGATTTTAGGTGGGCATGCTTGGCACATGTTAAGTAATACGTAAGAGGGCTGATAGACTATTCTTGCCTTGAAAATTGCATTTGGCAGATGATGTTTTGAACTGCTGCAGCTTAAGCTGTTACTTCTAATAAATTTGTGAGGGTATCTTGAGAAATAGCATCTTGATTAAGGAAGTGCTGGTTGAAGAACAGGTGGATTTTGATGTTCTTGCTGTGTTTTTGCAACACACTGAAATGCTCTGCAGGGCTGGTTGCCCTGGGTTGTCTCAGCTCACGTCTGTGTTTCTCATCTCCATGATCTCCATGTCCTGCAAAATCAACTTTTATCTCCACTTAGCTGAGTCACTTCAGCACCTCTCATCTGTAGACTGGATTTGAGGATGAAAATGCTTCTAATTTAGGGGGAACTACGTTAACCCTGTAGCTCGTAACACCCTAGTTTATAATGCAGACAGTAGTAGGTGGTTGAAGCTGCAATTTGTGTCCCTGCAAGCAGTTATGGACAGGAATGTTGACCTTGAGGACTGAATGCATTTTCAGAAGAAGCCTTATTCCTGGAAAGGAAGAAGACAGAAATTTTTCTGTTGATGACAAATTTTTAATAACCTGAAGATTCATTAGTGTTTTCTGTCATTTTTGTTGTTTTTAAGGACCTAAGATGCTAATCTAATTACAAGTCTTACTGTTGAACCCAGCCCACCCGTCTTTTCGTAGAAGTCCCCAGTTAGTTCATCAGCTTTTATTTAGTCATGTTGGGTATTTCTCATTAAACTATATTAATCTGCGAAGTCTTCCAGTAAGTCAGGTGAGACTTTCTCATGAATGTGTGATAATTATATTGGAGATAGCTCATATGAAAATGTCTTCAGCCAGCAGGATATTTGCATTTCACTTGCTTTTCCTTCTAGCTGACAAGAAATCACTTTTCATTGCATTACCTGACTTCAGGGACACAAGGAAGTGAGTATTGGGTATAAAACAACATTAAGACGCACGCTAAATGTGATCTTTGTTTTCCAAGTCCAAAATCACTGTTGGCATTCAGAAGGTTCAGGTCTGGTCCTCAGCAATCGGAGATCACGTTTATTAATCTCATGATATAGTTGTGCATTTAAACAGTGCTGAAAGGAGCATTTGTGCACCATAATTGCACTGTTCTTGTTATGTTTGAATTGTGACGGATAGGTTGCCAAAATGCAGCTTTATTGCAAAGCTGCGGCTTCAAAAATGTACGTTAGAAGCCAAAACATATTTGTACTGTTACTGTATGTACTTAATTGTGTTGTTAAATGAAATATAGGAAATCCATGTGCATTTCAGCTCAACGTAGCAATCATTTGCTGTGCTGCGCAATTACACCCCAAGAGATGAGCAAACTATAACCTACAAATCAAGAAGAGGTGACTCAAGCTTCCTTGCAATGTGAAACTGTTGTGCAGTTAAGTACACAGCGTGCTTCCCTTTGAGGGTGCACAGCACCTTTTGGAGCATGGATCACTTGATACCACTTGTGTAGTCCAAGGCAGCAGGTTCCTTAATGCTGCCTCCTTTCTGTTTCCTTCCTTGTCTTTCATATTTTCCTCTCCACTTTTAATGACTTGGCCAGTGGTCAGACTGCAGCCCTCGGAGTTATTTTGGTTTATTATTTGTTTCTTTTTTAAAAATTTTCTTTCTAGCTTCCCAATTATTGCCATCTGGGCCTGGGAACCTCTGCTGAGGAAACAGGACCTGTGGCTTATCCCAAGGGAGATATCGGCTCATGCAATGAGCGGCTGAGCTGTAGAACAGAGGCTTAAACTTTCCTCTTCCACGCAATGAAAGGAATTAACTGTTTCAGCACATTTATTTTCTGTCAGCTCCAGTAAAAAGAGTACATAGGAGGTCACTTTTTCTCATGAGTCTTCCAGACAGCAAAATAAAATGCTGCTTCACCGCTGGGGTTGCTTTGCTTTTGCTGCCATGCAATTCTGAGGGGCATTGCTGCTTTCTGTGCGTTGGGCAGAAGGATGCCTTTGTGATTGGGCCATTGATTTTTTGGAAAATCCATGCAGGGAAATGAAATGAATAGTCAAATATTAAATTAATAAGTCATAAGAAGCTCAGCATTTAGAGTAATATTTCCTGTTTTAAATTCAGCAAAACACCGTGGACCAAATATGTAATTATTTTAAAATGGATTTTGTTCTTAGGTAGCGGATTGAGTGCAACTGAGATCTGGATTGACAGTCCTAAAGGCAGAAGTCCTCAATTCAGTTTTTACTTAGCATTCTGTTGACAATAAAAAGGAAAACTGCCATCGCATTAGCGAGGAGAGGGCTATAAACCCCAGGAGGCCCCAGTCTGCAGTGACTGGCAGCCAACTTGTAAAATTACTTGTCAATTATTTTTATTACACTTTGTTACTGGGACACAACTAACAGGATTACTTTATTTTATGGTCTGTTGTAGTAGAAGAATCTTTGTGTCCCCCTACCTTACTGCATCTTTGTATCAGCCTGAGCCTTTAGGGCTTTCTCATGTGTCTTCATCTTCTATCTTCACCTCCTATCTCCTCTCGAGAAAGACCCTGGCTGCTGCTTCCAAAATCTGGCTGGAAACTTGAGTTCTCCACAAAAAGTCAGTCACAGAATGTCAATTTTGCACATTTCAAGAAAGATATTTTTCTTTTCTGCTGATTTTGCTTTGCCAGTGTCAAGCATCTCTAATTGTGAACTTTAAATCAGAGTACAAGGGTGGCTAGTTTGTATGGCAAGAAAACATTTAATTTCCAATTAAGCAGTGGGGCAGCAGCACCTTGGGGCCGAAAGGGGTAGAAGGGAAGGAATTTGTCCGTGGCATTTGCTGGCTGGATGATTATTAGCGATAGGAGATACTGAAACTTAATTAGAGCTTCTGATTTGGAACAATGCATTAGGATTAATTATGTCTGGAAGTCTAGTATTTTATGCCTTTTTTTTTTTTTTTAATTAAAATGTATGAACTTTAAAGAGCAAAACTTCTAAGCCTTGCAGTCTGAGAAGCCCAAGAGTAAGAAGGAACTTTGTTGTCTACATTAGGCCATATAGAGAAAACAAACAGCAGCAGTAGCAGCTGAGGGAAGTGTAAAGAAGGATGTAAATCAGTTATGTTAGAAATCAAGTTAATTATAGTAGTGCCCAGGGCAAGGCTTTAGGGTAAACCTCCGGAGACGTTTTTCCATGCAATGTGTAGCAATTTATCCCGTTCTGGAATTGTTGCAACATTGACATGAAGCGTAAATACCAAAAATCTGCTATTGAGAGCATGCAGACTCATGCAGAGATGATCCCCGTGTCCCGAGCAAAGCCAGATTTAGTGCTGATGCGCTCGAGA
The DNA here is from genome assembly GCA_013398735.1 of Nothocercus julius. Taxonomy (NCBI): domain Eukaryota; kingdom Metazoa; phylum Chordata; class Aves; order Tinamiformes; family Tinamidae; genus Nothocercus; species Nothocercus julius. Next base: position 311,997 of record VZSV01000343.1, read on the forward strand.
TCTCTCTCAACTACAGCGTCCTTCCAGGTGCTACCACTGCGTGGGATAAAGCATCCGATTTAAAGCATGCAATTGAAAAAAAGATGAACAATAGAAGAGAATGCCCCCCTCCTGATAAAAGCTTGTTGCTTCTTGTGTCCCAGTGTGTGCGGAAAGGAGTGGAGCAGCAGCTCGTGATGGATGCAAGCCCTCACAGCGCTGCTTTGGCTCTTGACAGCTCTACGCGCTCATCTGTTGCACGCAGACCATGGGGATCCATCTCCCCGGGGCTTTGTTTTGTGTCTCAGCAGATCTTCCTCCCTCAACTGATGCTTCTATTTCATGTCGTGTGAAACTGCTCCTCCTCGAGTCTGGGTATAAACAGCACAAATGCAGTAACTTTTCACGTAAACTGAGCTCACCTTGTTGTTGCTTCTGTTTCTGGCCTTGTCTTCGTGTGATGGAAGGTTTATATTTAGCACAGGTCGTGATTTTGAGTTGAATAGAGCTGCTAAGAGCTTTCATTTAAGCAAAAGGAGGGAGAAGTTGGGTGTAAGGGAGGGCGTAAACATTTCAGTGGCAAATAATATCCCTGGTGCTGGCAGGCAGTGAAGCAGAGTGGAGGTAAGTAAATACAAGCTCGTTAGCTTGGAGGTGTAACTCTTCTTTTGCAGATGACTGTTGAAATAGAGCCAGGACTGGGAAACTTCAGATTTTGGAGACAGTGACTTAGTGACAATGACATAACCTTGAAACCTTGACTGCTGCTTTTGTTGCCTTTGTTTAACTTGCACAATGGAGCTTTGTGGTGTAGCAAAGGGCACTGCAGAAGCTGGAGCTGGGGGAAGGAGAGGAAAGAAAAAGGGCTGAAACTTATTTGAAATTAGAGCAGCAACATGTTCCAGGGAGTGCAAATTTTTTTATGTTCTTTTCCAACAATAGGTACAGTGTAAGGTCTGGAAATCTCAACTATGGGATGGGGTTTTAAACTAGTGGCCTGTAATCATTGACAGCATCTCCATAGGTGTATGATTCGGTTTGATTCCTTCTTGTTGTCTCTACCAATGCAGAATGTTTACCTGATGTATATTTTTAGCAATTGTAAATGAGAGAAATTTTATTATAGTTTGTATTACACAATGAAATTATCTTCC